>VDFB02321742.1:9770-150452 GCA_007258455.2 Sequoia sempervirens
ACTACAAGCAAAATTTGTATCTTTCAATTTATCAGGTTTGACAATATGATGATCTTAAATCCTAAATCTAACCGAATGATGAAGAAATAGCAAAAGATAGGGATGCAAGGAAGTGATAAGATCTAAACTATTGCTAAGACAAGCAATGCGAATGACATATATCTGGAATGGACCTATCTCAAATAACCAGTTCTTGTTCAACCCACAATGCAATCTCACAAGAACGGTGCAATCTTCTGAGGAATACAGGTTTTCAAATAATAGACATGTATCTACAATCGAACTTAAGCACATTGAATACACGGTCCAGGTTGACTTTTCCAGCCTATTACAATCAGATAGTTACTGGGAGTATAGACCAGAGATAGCTACAAACATTCCAAATATGAAATCATAAACATCATTTATCCAACTGAAACTAATCTATTTCTGAATGCTAAACCCTAAATCTTCAAGCAATTTAAAAGATAGAACAAAGGAACCATGCAAGATGAAATAACACAAAAGATTTCACCAGGAATAACCACAATGTCTTCAATTGTATTAATCACCAAAATTCTGCAACAATTTCAACTATTCTGAATATAATGTTTGCTTCCAGAAAATTAAACTACTCTAACTATTGCTCTTGCTAAGCTCTATTACTATCTTGCTAATGTCCAAAACTAATGTCTCCCTCTTACAACGAGGCAAGAATGCCTATTTATAGCAAATTCCCCCCAAAACATGTCGGCCCAGCCAAACATTTTGACAAAATAATAAAACCCGCCAAAACAAGTCGGCCAAGGAAACGAACTAAGGCACACATTAAATGCCATCATCCAAGTTGGCTTAGACACAGTCTCCAAGGAAGTCCAGTCCAATGCATGCCCCATGGTAATAAGGAAGCACAAATCTCGAAATGAGCATTAACTGCTACTCCCTTTATCCTTCTTCTACCCGGATGACCCTTGGACCTTCAAGAATATTCCCTCCAACTCAGCAATAGGTGGCAATGGCAAAACCCTAAGTCAGCATTTAATGGAATCTATTTCTTCATTGGACCGTTCAACAATTTTGTTCCAATCCTCCCTGCTGGCCATGTATCTATCCATCACCGCCAAGTATGTAGCTGCATCATCAAGCAAGTGGCCGGTGACAGCTCCATCAGAATCCGGGGCATAAATTTCATGCCACCACTCCTTCAGTTGATCCAAGCTCAAATACTTAGGAGCTATTTTCTTCCTCCCTGTCATTACCTCAAAGAAGGCAATGCATCCGTCATAGACTACAGTAAGCTCACTGTCAATTGACTTTCTTCGTTTCTGTATTTTCTTCAATGCCTTTTGCCTCATCTGTAGCGTCTCAAACCATTCCCACGGCTCATCCAACCTAGAGGAAGGAAGGATTCCATCCTTAGCTAATTGCTCCTTGCCATGTCCCAAAATAACCTTCGATTTCTGCAACAGGAAGTCCATGTCATCCTTATCCTGAGACAGGATATGCTCTAACAGCTGCTTCGCCCAGACCGCATCCTTTCCCACAGATAAGATCTCCTTGATAGCATCATCCCCTTTGGTCTGGGCATCCATCAGCCAATCTATTGCAGCTTGGGCTGAGGCTTTCAATTTCTCAATCTTGGAGATTGTTTCTTTAGGCAGAAAACCTGGAGTAGCAGAAGAAGAAGGGTGGAGAGACTGCAGAGGCCTCATTACCTCTTCCAAGCATTTTCTTAATCTTTCATTTTCTCTCTTCAGCTCTCGTTTGGTTTGAGTTTCTCTCTTTAATCTGTCAACAATGACTGCACTAGACCCCTCAAATTCCTCAATATCCTGCTCCAAGGAGGCCGGCCCAAGGTTAATGGTCTGAACATTATAATCTTGGCCTGTAACATCATCTCTCATTTTACCTGCGGCAGGAGTGGCAACATGGACAACCCGGTTATTCGCTTCATCCCTTTCCACCCAGGAGATGACCTTTGCAGCCTTCTTCTTCTTTCCCTTACCAATCTTAGATAGCATTTCATCCCAGTCTAAGGGAGTATCTTCAACAATCACCTGCTTCCTCCCTGCAAGTTCCTTCTCCAACCAGTCCGGGGCTACAGGGTCAGTTCGGATTTCTTCTACTCTTATTTCTCCTGGTTCTTCTATCACCTTTTCTTCTTCTGCGGTTGCCCTATCATCTTTTTTCGGAAGTTGTTCACCTTGGTCGGCCTCTTCAAGTCCTAATTCTGGAAGCACTGATGATGGAGTTCTATCAGGGATACTTTCTTCTGGCTCTGGCGATCCGTGGCTTCTATCACTCTCTGGGGAATCTTCATATTGCACCAACGGAGAAGTGTGTCTTTCTTCTGTTTCTACCTCAAGCTCAGCCGCCTCACTGAAAAGTGTTCCTTCCTTGAACTGCTCTGCCCCCCCGCTAGTTACATGCTCATCCAAATTCTCCAGTTCAGGTGCGCTTGGCGGTGGAGAAACAGACTTTGGTGGCTCTTCAACTGGTAGCTTTGGGGAAGAGTCTCTCTGCTGTGCAGCATCCTTGGGAGAGGGAGTCCTTGATTTCCTTGTGTAGACTTTGGTTTTCTCCCCTCCGGAACTCTCCACATCGACAATTGGAGGTTCATCCTCTGAGGCAACTTGATCCTTCTTCTTGGCAGTCCTTGTTGTTCTAGTTTTCTTAGGCGGTGGAGGAGCATCCTCCTCTTCAGCTTTCTCCATTTCCTCCTCATCAGAGGACTTGCTGATTGTCAGGGTCTTCCACCTTTGCTTCCCTTTAGGTTTCCTCTTCATTTCAGGCTCAGCTCCCTTGGGACCTCTGACTTTTATCTTGAATGGTGAAGTTTTTGCTGTTTTCCCTTTGGGGTCATCTTCCCCGGATTCTTCAGAAGTCGACATGGGGTTGAGATTTCCCATCAGTTCAAAGGTGCAAGCTACCTTTGCATTCTCCAACTCCCAGATTTTATGCCTTACCCAAGAAAGGGTGAATTTCATGACAGGAGCCATCAGGTCCTCTAACTCTGTCACTTCAGCCTCATTCCAGTCGATGTCACCGACTGACCTATCTTTTATGGCCTCATAGACATGGTCCTGAACCAGGTTTCCGTCATCATCAAGTTGATCCGGAATCAGCTTAACATTATATTGCCTAATGGCCTCCACAGGCAACCTAGAATATCTTTTCTTCCTCGCCTCAAGGTCATCTTTGATATTGACCCAATAGTCTTCCAAGTCATCTTTGTGCCTATACTCCCGGGTAGCTTTCTTCTGAGCCTCTCTAGTTATATCAAAATTCATTCTTTTCGAATGGAAGGAGAATCCATAGGCCACTAGTTCCTCCCCTGCGGTGTGAGCTGATTGGATAGACGGGCACATCTCTCCCACACCAATCCCAAGAGGGAAGTCTCCTCCGAAGCCTGTCTTGTGCTTCTCCCTCTTCACCACCGCATCAAATTCACAGATCTGTCTTACAACTTCTAGTAGCACAATGTGGTCAGTGGGATACCGAGGCAACCTGTAAGGAGCAATTGGGCATCCATCAATCCTGAGGTAAGTGAATGTAGGGAACTGGATGAACCATGCTCCGTAGTTCTTGATTAGTCCTTTAGCTCCATCGGATAATCTGAGGTGCTCAGCATTCTGAAGTGTCTGGGTGATATGCATTGTGAATGCATCATTTGTCCTCCTGTAATCCCTATGCCCCAGATGCAACTCCGGATAAACCTCATAAATTATATTCTGTCCAATTGTTCCCCTCGGATTCAGACCTTTGTATGGGTAGGAGATCAACACATACATTACATATGAGGACATAGTGAATTTCTTTGCCTCCAAAACATTCCTCAATTGTCTGTCAATCTCAGCACTGATTAGCCCTGTCCAGTGATAATTGGTCCCTTGACTAATTTTGGTGATCACATGGACCATCCAACTCTCCAATACCCCTGCACTTCTCAATCCGGCCACCCTGCTCAGAAGTGTGATGGCATCATACACATCTGACCTGAATTTTACCCTGTGCAGCTGTTTGGGCAACTTTGAATGATGGGATTTTGGCTTCTCTAGCCACGAGTTAATTATCTACTGAGCCTTGACTGGCTCATTCTCATAGTAGGTCCTGGCAGTGTCAATATTCAAGGCACACACTGAAGGAAGATCTGGCATACTGAAAGCCTGTGCAATGGAGGCCGGACCGAAGTTAGCCAGGACCCTTCCCTCGGTGCTAACCACCCATTGTGTATAAAAATCATACTATCTAGCACATTCCAAAATTAATTCATAACACTAAACTACCGGAGGGAACCCTGCCACATGTACCAATCCGGAATTCATCATCCCTTGCCTCAAGGCTGACTGATCCTTCTCGGTCGTTCTCTGTTTGAACTCCTCATATCGCCAAGCACCAACATTAGTATCTGATACGTCAACCCACACAGAAGACACTTTGCTCTCAGGAAGCTGGTTCTTCATGTCTAGTCTCAATCGTTCAGTCTCAGAGATGGATGAAGCCCTTGCGCCACCTTTGGACTTCCCAGCAGGTGCCTTGCTTGATTCAGCCTGCATATCCAAAAATCGTCATTAGTATTCAATTATTGCTCATATTCCAATCCGAAAGGTTAGCACAAATCATATAAATCAATCAAAATCCATTGCCAAATGCTAATCCTTTGAGATCCGAAGAAATCAGATAGTCTGGGAAAATCGTGCAAACTGGGAAAATACCGTCGGGGTGGAATTTTAGAGAAATCCAACCCAGACGGATTCCTACTGCCAAAGCATCATTAGTCAAATAAATCATTAGTGCAGATGAAAAAATAAAGGATAATCATTGAATTCACTCATTGGCAACAAGAAATAAGCATTAAACAACTGTTCCATTAATCCTATCATCAAAACATTTGAAAGGACACAATCAAATAGGAAATCTGGAAAAATCCGGATGGAACGGATTTTCGTGGACAACCTAAAATTTTTCGAAAATAACCCCGGTCCGTGGAATAAGTCCAAACTGGGAAAATCCGATAGCAAGGAAATTTCGCGACAACCTCAAAAACCCGAAAAATGGTGAAACGCGACCCAAAACTCAAACAACCACGGGATCCTCCCCACCTAAGCTCGAATGATCTCATAACTGACGGCAATCAACAAAATTCAGAGCGCAAAGGACCTCAAAGTCCCAAAAACTTGTAAAGGACAAATTCCCACATCAAAACGATGGTGCCCTAAATCGAATAATCAAATCTCTGCCATTAAAACCAGAGCAAGCTTTAGGGTCTAAAGTATCGGCTAAGGATTTACCTAAAGCACTCGAATCTTCACAAGACAAGGAAGTCAACAAGATACAGGGACAAAATCGCTCAAACAAAAAGAAATCCTCGCTCTGGGCCCAAACACCAAAGAAAAACTCCAACTTCGCACGATATGGTAGATTCTGCACTAAAAGAACAAGCAATCAAGCCCAGAACTCTGTCTAAAGGATACATACGCAACCTCACAGATAAATAGAGCTCATAGGGCAAGGGAAATAGGGCTCCATAACTAAAAACATGTCAAACCCCGGCTCTATAAATATGAAACCAAAATCAATCAAGGGCTGACCCAAATCTAATAATACCCAATGCAAAACCCTCAATCACCATACAAGCAAAACGGAAGGGCAATGACTACATACCATGGATCAAAGCGGAAGAAATTCGAGCTTGAAAGGGCCACCCTCACAGCAAACACTTCCAAGCAATGAAAACACCAACACCGACACTCAAGCAATCCTCACGCAAACAAATTAAGATCGATTTTCAAAGCTTCAAACAGAAATCTCAATCGCTAGAGCAATTAGCAAGGGAGCAATGAAGTTAGAATGACGCTGAAAATGCCCTAAATACACCCTTATACCTGCCTGAGCAAAGGTACCTCAACCATTAATGCGGGATAAGACATTTTTGACAAGTCCGGAAACCCGAGCCCCAAACAGAATTTCAGAAAATCCCAGAATGCGCGGAAACACAGATTCCGCGGAAATGCAGAAACCGGGGAAATGAGGAAGATCGAGATTTTGGCAGAATCCGAAAAAATCCGCCAGGACCGAAAAATCCCAAAGTAAGGCAGAAACTCGGAATCGAAGAATCCTGCCAGAAATGGACAAGGAACCAGGGCCCGAGAAAATCCGCCAGAGCTGGAAAATCCCGGATCCAAGTGAAAACCCGGACTTGACCAAAAACTCATTTTCAATCAATTCAAACCTCAAGGCAAGGTCAAAGCCAACAAAATCAACATGTCAAGAACCTAAAATGATAAATCCAATAGAAGCAAAGGTCAAAGACACCAAAAAAGAGGGTCCCTACTCCAAGTGGGGCGTGTGTGCAAAAACTGCACAACACCTTCAAGCGTATTCATCAACACCACAATGCATTTCTCGGTACATTTGTGATTAAAGTAGATGCTTGTCTTTAAGCCCATGCAATTGCAAAGGACAATAAAATTTCCATCACCCTTTCTTTTCAATCCTATCCCACAATCTATCAAGTGTCTACAGTACATTGCGGACTAATATTATGGAGGCACTTGATTTTTTCTAACACTAAAGCGAGTATTCTAGGATCTTCAAAAAATATCAAACTCACACTCTAATAATTTTTATTCAAAAACAAGTAACATAATCTAATAATTCTGATATTTTACAACAAAAAAATTTGGCATGCAACCACCCCTGCAAAAGAGAAGATAATCTTAAGTTAATGACCCCAAAAACACTTTAAAATGCTAATTTCGAGCTTATAAAATTCTTATTTCAAGTGATTCCAAAGACTCCTAAAATCATAATATTGAACTTGATCACAAAATTCCTACAACAATGGAGGTAGCGAGCTAGTAAGAGCAAGTGACCCATTCCTAAGGAGCAACAAGTTAGAATCATCATTGCTAATGTCAATACAGATTTATCCTTTTAGTTAAAGATGCAATGTGTCACTTCTTATGACGAGCTTATCCCTAGGGCCCTCAACATTGAGATAGCCCTAATAAAAAATAATAGAAGCATTAGTAAGAGCATGATTAGGGTACAAATCCTAGGCCTCAGTAGAAACATAAACAATAACTATAGCGAGTTAGTGAGGTTGCAATGCAGAGAAAAGGTGAGACATTATGGTAATAACAAAGGTCTGCGATCTAAAGATTATAGCCAATAATAAACTGCTATAGCAAGCAGAGCGTTGTAAATGCAATCTGCGGTAAGAAGAATGGCAGTCACTTGAGATGTGACAGTCAAAAAGAGGCTGAGCAGTGACAAGATAATAAAGCTCAAACCTTGCACAGTAAAGTGGAGATTTTAACAGTGAGTTTCCTTACCCCCTTGCTGACCTTAAGGGTTTTTCAAATGCTTTTGGTGTGTTAGACAAGGCAAATGCAATCAAGGAATGATTGTCCAAATGAAGTAACAGTGATAATCATAGGTTCAATGTTTCTTCATAGCCATTAATATATAATGGGGTGAAAGTGGATTGCATGTTTGGCTGATGTTTGAGACTCATCAAAGATGGGAGAATAGTAAGATAATGCACCTTGTGAATTTGTGAAGTAGTGTCAATAAGGTTGAAAGTCTTAAGAACTTCCCCAATACCATGAAATAATGAGTCCACATGGTAAGTAGGAAAATCTCCTTGGGGCATAGTTTGATTTTTATAAGAAGGATTGCTCATGAAAGGAATCTTCAAGTGATAGTGAGTGAGCTGTTTGAGATTGCAGCTGAGGGTGCAATACCCAGTCTTAAAGGAAGTTAGCAAAGCAGTAAATGTGCAAGAAAATTGAATCGTACACAACAAACAATTCAAATGTTATCTTCCATAGTGCCTTGAGTTTGAAGACAAAAATCTCATTATATCTTCATGATGAAAGTGGTGAGCTTAATGGTCAATCACTGGCAACCATGATTTTAAAACATGCTATTGTGCTTATGGAGGCAACATTTTAAGCAAGGCAGTGAGTGGTGGTTTGGAACAATGGCAGGTATGAAGGACTTACTTTATATGCATACTATGCAGTCTAGCTTAAGACAGCGTTCTTAGAAGAGATTGAAGGTGGATTATGGAACTCAAGGGTTACCATGAAAAGGATTAAAGCAAAGACTAAGATCTATTTAAAAGCCACGATCATGAAGATATTAAAGATGTCACATGCAAAAACCTAGTAGCTGGAGTAATGAATACAGTGCCAAAGAGGATAGTGTGTTGGGCAGATTTAGGAGATCTCCACATTATCTAATTACGAAATACATCATTTATTTATTTTTTAATTAAAAGAAATCATTCTAAACCCTATATAGGATACATTGATACTAAAAAGCCTCAAGGAATTTGAGATTATGCAAATATATGTCAAGTAACATTCATAAGGTTTAGAAAATCTTGATCACTCTCTAGAATAGCCCATTAAACATGGGTTGTGCTTGAATGCACTACATAGTGATATAACACAACCACTTTCATATCAACCAGAGTTATAGGCTCTTTATTGCAGCAAGAGGTAATCACTCTTGATCATGCTATAATTACATCCTAACCTGTTAAACTTGAGACAACTTGAATGCACCCAATGATGATTGACACCTACATTATACAACCTGAATTAACTACATTATATGAGTGCCTCCATTTCTATCACAACATAGCCACATTAAACTTTTTTGTCACACATGAATGCATCCTGTATTTGTTATAGCAAACTGTGCCACATGACTAATAGAGTTATGGATCACATAATTATAGTCACAAGAATTTGTTCCTTGGTTGTGATCTTATGGTGATTCCACACAACAAAATTTGGACATGAAATTCTCAAAACCCTAAACCTCTAAAAATGAAATCTGATGAGATGTTGCTTTAAAATATGATTTTCAAACCTGGAACTACAAATCTGACTTCACAACTGAATTCTGCAAAAAGATAATGACTACCCTCAACCGGTGATATGTTCTTGAATTTTTCTGATTTTCCCTAGAAAATGTCCTTAGTTCTCCACAAACTGTCTCAAGTAGAGCAAAACATCTGTCGCAATAAATCAACTGAACTCACTTTTCTTTATGTGGCCACAATTTGATTTTTTCTATTTTTCATGTTTGTTGAAAATTTGACGAAAATGATAGCCGACATTTTGACAAACCCCAAGTTTGTCGAAATTTCGACGAACGTCGGGGATAAACTTTCAAAAAATTGAAAATTACACATCAAATTTTACAAGCACCTGACAAACATCAAATTTTACATATTTCATTAGACAGTTTCGTCGTATTTTGCAGTCAAATGTATTAGTGTTGTAACATCTTATATAGTATACTTTATGTACTTTTGATTCCATACATGGAATTTCAAAGTCACATGTGTATTGAATATATTGGTATTATGAAAATAATGTGATTAGTCTCTTCCACCAAATTACTTATATATATAGCATACCGATCGTATCTCAAATAATTTTCAAAAAATAGAATGATCTAAGAACTCGTACCATAAATGTTTAGCTTCTTTAATTCTGTATGTATTTGTAATTATACATTTGATGATTGTAGTTCCTATTTCCTTTATTGATGGTGACCTCTAACCCTAAAAGCATACAATCTTGTAAAAGAAGTCACAACTACTATATTCAACATAAAGAAGAAATCACAATTCGTCGTCATATGCAATGCATAGGAAAACAGACAATACAAGCCAATGCACCAACCTCCTTTCAATCACACCAACACAACATTGAACCATATGAATGTACTTCCCAAACTTAACACCTTTTTGACCGAGATTTGTCAATGTGTTCACACCAAACAATGCATACTCGTGAAAATCAGTCCACAAGCTTACCACATTCCAAAAAAATCTTTATAGAAGATTCTAAATGATTTTGTTCAAGATTAGATAAACTATCAAACTTGCCAACTTGCACAATTTTCCATGAATGCTACCCAAGAATGCACACCAACTCAACACAAAGTGGTCTAGCTTGTTTTAGATGCTTTCGTGAGAAAGGTAGACATCGTTTCTCATTGACCTGGAGGATTTTTGTCAAATTTTGAAGTTCCTCATTTTTCTCCAAAACTAGCATGATCAGAAAGAGTTCAGAATTCTAACTCCAACACAATTTGAACAGAGTCAATCGAAGCTACGGTGCTCGAGATACAATCAGTCAAACCTTCAATCAACTCAAAGACCCAGGTTAGAAAAAAGAGTCAAAATTCAAAGTTTTCAAAGATGGTCAAAGTGGATATCAACGTGAAGAGCTCGTTGATAGCTTCAGAACGCCACTTGTCTCGCGGAAATCGGAGTTCGTATGAAAAAGTTACAAATGATCAAAGTATACGGTTGACTGATGACATCAACATACCCAGTTAGCAAGTTGGACTAGTATGGTGTCGACACATGGCGTCGCTGCAAAATTCCATATAGCTCCATTATCTTCATTTTATTAAAAAAAATATATAAAATCCTACCACTCCTCCCATTTAAAAGCCTTAATTTAAGGCTTACATGAGATAAAATAGGTGGGGCCTTAATTTACTCCTATTTAAATGGGATAAAATCCCTTAAAAAAATATATGTGAAAGGATGATAAACGTAAAACATTCCCTAAAATTAAGGAGTTATATTATAATCTTTTAATAATATTTTAATCTCCTATTAATAAGGATATCCATCCTTACAAAATATTAGCCATTTATATGTTATAACTAAAAGGGCTAAAAATAATGATCTCGGAGAAATATTAAAAAACATTTTGTGAGCCCAAATTATAAGGGCCATCCAAAAAATATTTTGAAGGGGTTAATTATTTAAACATGAAAGATTTTATTGTAATGGGGGGATTTATTTGTAAATTTGGGGAGACTGTAAATCAAGTTGTTTTACACCAAATTGGGTAAAATTGGTGTATAAAAATGGGTAAATGGGTGAGAGTTTGGCTAAGTGTGTTTTAGCTAATTATTTTTGTAAGGGGATTTTGGAGGAAAATTGGTGATACATTTTTGTAACCAAGTTATTGAACTTGGGAGATAGAATTTTGAGAGGTGGTGTTTTTTTTGTAATTCCTTGGTGAAATTCTGCTCGAATCCCGTGCTTTTTAGGAGAGTGTTCCTGCACACTTTGGAGGAGCTTTTCAAAATTTCTTTGTACCAGGGAGGATACATGCCCGAGCTTTGTATCTGAATATTCTAGAGAATTAATCGGATCGGTTCACTCCATTGGAGCGGACCCGGAGACGTAGTCACGATTGTGGTGAACTCCGTTATCATATTGTTTGCACTTTCTCTCTTCTTCTCTCTCACATTCTGGTTATCGCCTTGATTTTTAAAGCATAATTTCAATAATGTACACTTGTTTTTGAGTTTCCGTTAAATTGTTTAAGTTAAGCATTCAATTATGCAATTAGTCTAGATCCTAAATCAGATCACTCATCAACTAATTTTATGGACCCAGCAGTACAACCGTATGAGCTGCAAACACTAGCACAAGTCGAGGAAATGCTTATAGCACGAGTTAATCCAATAATACAAGTAACACATGCTCATGGAGGCCAATACAAATATAGTGAGCACACAATTTGTTTCCCACAAGATATCAAAACCATAGCAAAATACCTGCCACATAAAATTGCAAACTTGGATGTGTTGGTGGTTCAAAGAACCAATACAAAAGGTGACCATTATGACTACTACATAAGTAGGCATCATGTGTGGGCTGCACTAAAATATAAAATCACGTATGACTCGTACTACAAAGACATTGAGGTGGATTTTGCATCTCTTGAAGAGCCCTGATACAAATACAGACATTTCCAATATGCTTCATAACATTATTGCTGACAATGACAATATGGTTGCATCAAACAATACATCGACATTTTACACGGACCTACTAGAAAATGAATTCACTTGCTCCTCATCATGTATGGCTAGGTTACCAAATAAATACAATGAACTAGAAATCATAAAAGAAACATTGCAAATTAGAGATCAAAATGACACCATTATTGATTGTCCAACACTAGTTAATGAATACAATACTGAAGGCCTTTTAGACATGTATTTTCCTTCACTGTTTCCCAATGGTAGTGCACTAAATTTACAACCTTGCTATAGACAAGTTGAAATGCATGAATATGTGTTGCACCTAATGAGGTTTCATGATAATAGATTTGGAGGGCATCCAAGGTTTAGATATTTTGTCTTGAACCTGTTGATGCGCCATCGAAGCCAAGATGTTGCCTTTATTTTTGTCGAGAAAAATGTTGAGGACTGCATACCAACCACCATAGAAAGTCTTTGTCTCCATATACAACAGTTTCCTGACACTAAAATAGTCGAACAATTGATGCATTATGGATCATCCTTTAGAGGCACATGAGCATATTGGAATAAGTGTCATGGTGAATTGTCAAACATGATCAACCAAATAGGCTCCCCCACACTATTCTTCACATTAAGTGCTACAGATACCAAATGGATTGATTTACACCAACTATTTTCAAAGGGGGCAACACCAACATCAAGAAACAATAAAGATCGCATAGATAACATTGTTACGAACCCACATACCACGTCCTTATACTTGCATCAATGATTCACAATATTCCATGAAGAAGTCTTAGAGAAGCTTTACTATGCAACAAATTATTGGTATAGATGTGATTGGCAACATCGAGGGTCTGCACATGTACATGGCTTCCTTTGGTTTGAAGGTGCACTGAACATGGAAAAACTTGACTGGAGCAATCATGCAAATGTAGACATAGCGAAATCATTCTTTGAAAAATATGTTAGTGCCTAGAATCCTCAAAATTTAGGAGACAGGAACAACACACACCATCGATCTTTGCAATAAAATCCATGCTTACTAACAACACTCAAAATCTTCGCTACAAATACACTTTTTAACTACGAAGAGTTACTTAATCATGTCCAAAGACACACCAATTGTTCGGAATCAACTTTCCTTTGCAAGAAAGGAAACAACATGGAGTGTCGATATAGGGCACCCTAGACTGAATGTGCCACCTCTTCGTTGTGTAGTGATGAAAATGGGAAAAATACCTTTTCCCTTGCACATAATGATGATAGGTTGAATATACATAGTCTAGAAATGCTTTCCATATGGAGAGCTAATATGGATTGTCAACCCGTGCTTTAAAAAACACTTGTTCTAAAGTACATTGCAAAATATGCCACGAAGGCATAAATAAAATCTAAAATTTGTATTGATATGTTGACACGCATATGTCAAAAGCAAGCACCCCAAGACAAGGCCCTTGCAACATACAAAAAATTCACGTCTAAGATTATTGTTGATCGTGATATAGGTGCACAAGAAACATGCCACATGTTGCAAAAGTTTCCCCTTGTTTGCAATCGTGAATTTATGGCGCTTAATGTTGGGCGAAAAGTTTTCAACTGAATTAGGACAAACCCAAATGAAAATACATTGCAGTTGAGTTACCTCCAACTATACACACAATGTCCTCTTGAAATGGAGACAGTAACACTACTTGAATATGCATGATCATTCTTGTTCTCATCAAGTCGTAAATAGTACAAGTGAAAAGAAAGGAAACATAAGGAAATTATCAGTGTCTTCCCCCAATCTATTGCTATTCCAAAGGAGGATTCAGAACATTTTGAGACATTTTGTTGGAGAAAACTACTTCTTTACAATCAATTTCGTAACATTGTCACAGACATCGGTATCAAGAAAGAGACAATTGTTGCAAATTGGAAGGAGATGAATATACTTAAATATTATGTGTGGCATATTGACCGTGTAATTGATGAAGAAGTAAATCAAGAAGAGGAAGAGGAACTAAATGATGAAAGCAATATAGGAAATATAGTACAATTGAATGAATGGGAGTTCTTATCACAATTGGGTCTTGGTACTAGTGGAAATCTTAATTCCCTTGATATGCTTGGAAGACGTGACTTTGACAATTGCAACAAGTGAAATGACCATACAATACCTCAAGATTTACATGAAACTGTAGAACATTTCGTAAGCACAAACAAGGTGAACCAACATGACAAACCAACACCATTTGAGTTTAACGACCTCCCATATCCACTCTCTCCCAAACAAAAGCTTTCTCTTACACTTGTTTTGGAACATTGTAGTGCTTGTGAATTCAAAAAACCCTTGTACATGATCATGCAAGGCACAATAGGAACAGGGAAATCCTATCTTATTCATTGCATTAAACACTCCCTTTCCAGTTTAGTACTACAAGAACATATCCCACTCCTTGTTGTTGCTCCTATAGGAATTACAACATTCAACATACATGCCTTGACTATACATTCAACCCTAGAGTTCCAGTCAAGGGAATGCAACCAATGAAGGGTCAATCACTTGCACTATTCGAACAGAACATAAGACACATAAAATACCTACTAATTGATGAGATGAGCTTTATAGGCCCAAAATTACTCTTTAAAATTGATACTAGGCTACGTGAGGCTTTGCCCCACTAGCAACACTTGTGCTTCAGTGGAAGATCTATCACTCTTGTAGGAGACTTTGCACAACTACCCCTATTATGGAAAAACCTATATATGCCTCCCACACAAATGTGAAAGCCCTATGTGAATAATTCACTATTATTGTCATACTAGAAAAAATATTCTGACAACATGGGGACACTCAAGCTCAAATTGACTTCCGAAGAACTCTACAATAGATTCGTAATGTAGAACCAAATGAACAAGATTGGGATCTACTAATGAGTTGCACAAACACAATGCTATCAAACAATGAAAGCAAGTTTTTTGACCTAGCAATGCACCTATTTCTGACCAATGACATAGTTGGAACACACAACAAAAAAATGATACAACTATTAAATCTTCCTATTGCACTCAATATTGCAATAAAAACAAACACAAATCAAACATTGACAATGATGCTAACCAGCGTCCCCATGAACTCTTGCTATGTAGAGGCCAACACATCATGCTAACTACAAACCTATGGACTTAGGCATGCCTTGTAAATGGTTCTCTTGGAGAGGTTGTAGATATTGTATACACCGAAAGCTCTAAACCACGAGATTTACCATTATATGTAGTAGTAAAATTTGATACTTACAAGGGACCAGCTTGGAGTGTACATGCTCCAACAACTATTCCAATATCACCTATATCTCTAGGTGCTCACAGGAAGTTACCACTATGCATAGCATGGTAAATTACAATACATAAATCCCAAGGATTAACAATTGAAAGAGCAACAATCGATATAGGTAAAAAAGAAAGATAGGGATTGAATTTTACAACTATATCTAGAGTTAAAGCAATACACAGACTTAGGATCGAACCACCATTTTCCTTCAATCGATACTCAAGAATGAAGATCAATCCATACACAATTATCAGGAAAAAATAAGAGCTCTCACTACGTCTTCTCTCTTTATGATGAATACAGGTACACATACATAAACACACCACGCAATAAACTGTATTTGTTTAATTTTCTCCTTACCATATTCATATAATACATATTGTTGTTTCTATATTTACACCACATTTGCAATCACATGCAAGTGGATATTCCAACATCATATACTCCTACAACAGTTGTTTCAATCTGAAGAATTTATCCCAAAGTATGTGAAACATCTCTCACCAAAGTCTAGCAATGGTCATTTCCAAGACATATAGACATCCTTCCAACTCATGGTTGCAGATATTGAACGATTCCACAACTCAACACTTGATCCAAATCCACTTCAAAATCAACAGAATATTGAGTCAATTCCCATGCCTAATGAATAAATCAGAAAAGCCTTTGCAAACAATCCATCGTTTCAAATTTATCCATGTCAAGAACATGTACCAAAGCATATTGAAGACAAAACCATGTAGAATCAAGATCAAGAATCTGTACCTCCAATATACTACCATGATCTAATGAGAATTCTCCATTCCATACAAGATGTCGCAAATGATGATCATATCCATATACCACGTACTCATCCATCTACCCATGATATTCTTACTCCTAAATGTACACGTAAATGTTTTGCAAAAATAAGAGTCTCCTACTCTAAACATCATTATCAATGAGAAAGAGTCTTCTACTCTTAAATATTAGCAATCTTGTGCTACGTCTTGGTTTTATAGCAATTAAAGAATATAGATAACTCTTAAACACTAGAGGGAACTTTTTCTAGTGCAAACACCAACATGGGGAGAATGTAGAGTCCTTATGATAAAACCGCTACCAATGCTACAACTATTCATAACTTCAATCATCATTCACACATCATCCTATCCACAAATTGTGTCCAACCACATGAGAACAAGGTATATCAAAGAAAGGAGAAAATGACTAAGGTAAAATAATCATTGAATAAAAATGGACAAATAAAATTCAAATGGATACCAAAAAATATATAACAAAATCATCCCTATCAACCTCCATTAGTCAAAGAAACTATGGGGAGAAAATCAAGAAGGGAAGTTCATCCATCAAAAAATTCCAACAGTGTACAGGAAAGCTTCAAGAGTGACCTACAAGATATATGAAATTTTTTGTCCCAACCAAATCTCCATATCCACCTACCATTGCTCATCCTCCGAAGTTTGGAAAAAAAAAGATCCAAACTATCAACCAATCAATCTACATCTCATATCTCTCATCGTACACCACCATAAACTTTGAAATCCATGATATCCAAATATTGCATTAACCATGTGTTGACAACAACTCTTTATCATAAGGATTCTAATGTCTCCCTATCACAATGTGTGCATCTAGATGAGGTTAACTTCGATATTTGCAAAGAAAAAAATACACTTCAAAGAAACAAAAACAAAAACAAAAAAAAATCACAAGGAAAAATTGTCCTTTTCTGAGAACCACTATAGTGGCAAAAAAGGTGTCATGTGTATAATCAAACATCTACGTGTGCCAAATCAGGTAGAAGCATCTTACCCCATCCATAATAAATGCAACACAACATCCATATTATCCATAATAATTTTTTTCATCCATGAACCATATATCAAATCCATGTTCACCCATCACCATCCATATTCCAAATCATCTTGATCTTGGTCAACGTTTTGTGTACACTTAACACTTGCTTAAGGTAAATTTCTTGACATGGGTCCTTATCATTCACCGTACCCACTATTATCTAAGCCATCAACTATTCTACAAATGACCATTTGCACTCCAAATTGTAATCCCTTCCATCCTTTGCATGCCTCACATATCCATTCATCCATTCATTTATCCATGCATCCACCCATTACATTCCATACACTGATACAAACTAGGGGCAAATACTTACATCTTGCCTCAAGAAAACATTGTGATCTATATCCATCAACTCATAATATAAATTATTATTTGTCTATTTAGAGGATTATTCCATCTTAGTTTACACATACATATATTCTTTTCATAGAATAAAGGAGTATGCAAAACATGCTAGAGGTGTTCTCTATTTATTACAAACAATTTATATTTAATTCAAACAAAATTGTATATATTTGGGAGTATGCAAAACATGCCAAAGGTGTTCTCTATATATTACTGACATTTTCTATATAATTTAAACAAGATGGAATGAACACTTTGTATGTTTAATTCTTTATTCTATGATAGAGATGGTTATACACTCATTATCTTTTTGTAATGTCTATTTTTTGCTATGGGATTAAAACATTGTTTGTTCTGGTATTGGTGTCTGGCTATATCTCCAAATATCTACTACATACACTTTGTAAAAATATACATACAATATTATACAAGCGCTAAACTGCACGTCACTCCCCTTCTTACTTCTCTATATTTTTCCATCGGTGTAACCCTTGCACCCCCTTCGGTGCAAGTGCTAGTTAATTACATTATACATATAATTTAATCTATATTTAATTACAACGTATCAAGTGAAAAGAAAGTTAAAAAATGGTAGAATAAAGTAATGAATTGATAATAAAAAAATAAACATACATACATATAAATTAAAATTATTTAAAAAAGATCTATGAAAGTAAATGGAATAGTGTAATAAATTGATAATATCTATACAATAAAGGAAAGAGTTAAAGAAAAATAAAAAAATGTTATAGAATAATACTATAACTGTTGTTAATAGTATTAATCTAAAGATTAAAGCAATACAATGGTAAGATAAACATACACATATATATAATAATATTAATCTAAAGATATGGCGACCATTGGTGAGGAGACTGTTGGTGAGAAGATTGGTTCAGTGGTGAGATTAAGTGATTTGGGGCTTTCTGATCTTGCTGCTAGGAAGGATAGATCATGCGGTGTGGATGCATTGGTGCTCTCTATTGGTGAGGAAAGGAATGATGGGTTGTGCGGTGAAGATGTGGTCAAAGATGCATTTTTTGATTGAAAGTGTGCGATTGAGGCCTTTAAGGAGTCTTGTGATGGCTGTCCACTGAAGGACGCACTTCCAAAGGACCATGGGAGTCATGTGGTCACTAGTGATGATGGGTGGGCCCCATTTTGGGAATCAATAGCTAATCTGAGTATTCCCTGGGTTGAGCTCACTCTGGTGGGAGGTAACCGGTCAATGCAGCAGTCATCTTTGTTGGAGCAGAGATGGGCTGACCTTTTTGCCTCAAAACTTAAAGGAAAAGGCATTGCATCTAAACCTGTGTCTTCTTCTAACTTTGAAGGTGGATTTGCCTTGTCCATTCTGGATTCTCTTATTGAAAAGAATATAGCTAAAATGGAATTTTCTTTGGTTGGAATTTTTTTAGGTCCTTGTCCTAATATTCAAGAGGTTTTTTCTTGGGTTTGTAAGAAGTGGGTGTTAAAAGGCCAAGTTGAAGTTGAAGCTATGGCTAAAGGATTCTTCTCTTTTTCCTTTTCCTATGATGAAGACCTAAGAGTGGTGTTTGCAAAAGGATCATGGTCTTTTGGGTGTCTTACCCTTGTTTTACGCCCTTGGGAGCCTGGGATGGATCTCTCCAAGTTCCTTTTTCACTCAGCCCCTATGTGGGTAAATTTGTCAAACTTTCCATTGGAATATTGGGATGAGGAAGTGTTTAAGGTGGTGGCTAACTCTTTTGGATAGTTAGTCTCTATTGATGAGGCCACCCTCTCTAGAAAGCAACCGGTTGCAACAATATTTTGTGTCATGATTGATCAAGATGTCGTGATGCCTAAATTCTTTCACCTTAACTCAAAGGTGGGAACCTGGAAGCAATAGATTATCTTTGAAAATATTTTGTTTGCTTGCTTTAAATGTAAAAAGGTGGGGAATTGGGCTAAGGACTGCCCTGCTAAGGTGGCCCTGCCTAAGGCTGTCATGTAGACTAAGGTTTGGAAGGTTAAGGAGGGTAAGGGGACTTTGGTTCCTCTTGTTCAGGGAGATTTAACTACTAGAAATGGCTTGGAGGGTGAAGTTGATATTAAAGATCATTCTATCCCTCACCCTGAGGTTGACAAGGAGTCTGAGAAAAATGTAGAGGAGGTTGTTGGTCAGTCTTTGGGCCAGGAGGTGGATCATGTTTTAGATACTTTGTGCTCCCCTAAATGTACCATTCTGGAGCCTCTTGTTGCCCCATCCCCCCCTCTGGATCAAGTGTCTAGGTTGGTGGTTGGTGATGGTGCTTTGGTGGTTGCAGATATAGGGAGTAAGGATGATGAAGGTTTTATTTCGATGAGGGGAAGAAGGAAGAAGTCCTTTGCTTCTCCTCCTCCCCAACCCCACAAAGGTGTTACCATGAGAAGGAAAAAAGTGGACTGTGGGTCTAAACTAAGGAGCCAGGGGAGACCTTCTCTGCAGAAAAGTAGAGAGAGAGATTGTAAGCAGGATATTGCAGAAGGGGTTCAAAAAACCCTCTTTGATTTGTGCTCGAAGAGCACTCCCTCATCGTGCAAATGAAGATTATTTCATGGAAAATTAGGGGGCTGAATAATATGCATAAACATGACCCCTTGAAGAATCTGGTTCGGGACCATAAGCCAAACATTTTGTTGATTCAAGAAACAAAAATGCAAATCGACAAGTTGGAAGCTTTGAAGAATCTATTTTTTAAGGATTGTGGTTTTCATGGGGTTAGCTCTAAGGGAGCTTCAAGTGGCATTGCAACTTTTTAAAATTCTAGGCTGATTAAAGGTTTCCCAATTGTAGGAGGTTTTAATCATGTTGAGACGAAGTTTTGATTAGGGACTCTTACTCAGGTTATTTCCGATGTGTATGCTCCTACCCTAAAGAGAGCTAGGAAGAAGTTGTGGGATGATCTTGGGGATATTCAGCTTAATTTTTTGGATAGAACCTGGCTAGTGATGGGAGATTTCAACACTCCTCTATTTGATAATGAGAAAATGGGTGGTTCGAAGGCCAATCCAGATAGCCGTCTAGATTTAAGAATGTTCATTGATGATAATGTTCTTATTGATGTTGAGATGACTAGGGCTAAGTTTACTTGGTCCAACACGCACACGGGTGTGGATAATATTCAAGTTAGGATGGAAAAAGCTTTAACTTCTGCATCTTAGTTTGTGGATTTTTCTTGTTCCCTTTCCTCTATTACGAGATGCGAGTTTGACCATTTCCCCATCTCTTTTGTGGTTAATAGGCTTGGGGGTAAGAAGCGTTTTCCCTTTCAGTTTGAAGCCATGTGGTTAAGGGATCCGAGGTTTATGGATTGTATTAAGAAATGGTGGCAAGTGAATATTGATGGTAGCGGGATGTTCAGGGTAGCCAAAAAGTTGACCTTTGTCAAAAGAAATCTCAAGAAATGGAATAGGGAATCATTTGGTCATATTTTTGAATCTAAGAGTTATGTTATTCAAAAGATGGATGGTATTCAAGATGTCATTCAGACAAAGGGCCTATTGGAGGACCTCCAGTTGCAGGAGGATGGCCTTCTAGCTCAGCTGCATGATATTGTTGCAAAGGAGGAAGATTTCTGGAGGCAGAGATCTTGTGCAACTTGGTTAAAATCTAGGGACCACAACTCCAAGTTATTTCATCTTATTTCCCTTAGGCATAAATTATCTAATAGAATATCCTCGGTTATGGCTGATGGCTTGTTGTTGGAGGATGAGGAGGTTATTAGGAGAGCAACAACTAATTTCTTTGAGCACTTGCTTAAGGATGATCTTGTTTGGGACCAAAATAGTGTGGAGGATTCGTTGGAAGTTATCCCCAAATTAATTTCGAAGGACCTGAATAGGGAGCTCACTGTTATCCCTTCTGCCTTGGAAGTAAAGGATGTGGTTTTTTCTTTTGAGGGAAATAAGGCCCCTAGGCCTGATGGTTTTCCTTTTCTATTCCAGTCGTGTTGGGAGATTGTCTCGAAAGATGTAGTCAACGCCACAAAGGAATTCTTTGGTTCCAGAAGATTGCTCAGAAAGTTGAATGCAACCTTCATTGTCTTGATTCCCAAATCTACTGATGCTAATAGCTTTGGTGAGTATCGTCCGATCAGTTTTGCAACTCCATTTATAAAAAATTTCCAAAGGTACTCGCCACTAGACTGCAAAAGTGCGATAGGAGACAGGGTTGGATTGAATCAATCACCGACTCAATGCTCCGGGTCTCACCTTTGATAACCCCTTGGTGTCACTCTCTCCACCACACTACCTATAGGTCCCCAATGCTGACTAGGCACCCCTGGTACTTCTGGCCAACCTGCTATCATTTTCAAATGCATTACCAAGCAAAGCTTGGTGCTCTTCCTCTCTTACTCTCCCTAGCCCTTAATCCTCTTAAAGACTAGCTAATCTCCAAATGCTTACAAATCTTGTTGCAGGGGTGTGATATATCTCCCATGGCTTCAAAACTATCCTACTGTGATTCTTGTTCAATCACAAGTCTTCTTTCTTCCATCGCTGCCACCAAAACCTAGGTTAGGGTTTCAGAAGGGCTAGTAGCCCTTGAGCCCCTATTAGGTCTCTTAGCTCGAGAAATTAGGCTACTGCTCCTTCCTGCTCGGTAAACACCATAAACTCACAAAAGGAACCCTGGCTCAATTTCCGAGCACTTCAAGATTTTTGGGGTTTTAGGCCTTCACAGGCCGTACACAGGGGTAACCCTGATTTTGAGAGATCTAGGGCTTTTTAAAGCCTTTCTTGGACACACAGTGAACTGTTTACTCCTTCCAGCCACCAAATGGATTGGTGATGACTCTTGAATCTTGCCTGACCTTTGTAAAGGTCTCCTGCAATCACTACACACCTTAGTTTGTTAAGGAGTTGACACCCCTGCTGCGTTAAGACTTGTCTCTAACTGTCTTTTCCAAGCCGGGCACTAACAGTCTCGCCTAGGAAAAGACCTTGAGCATGCTTCCAGAACTTCCAATGCCTCCTACTACTACAATATATACAGGTATGGAGCCTGGCCACATCCCCAACAAGTCCATACTTCCTGGTACGGAGGGAATGCAGCCTAAAACCCCATTTTTACACTGTTTCCAGTCAAGACAGCAACTAAGGAAAAAACACAGAATTTACCAAAATGGATGAAAGCGATGAACCAACTAACTAATGTGCCAAAACAAGACTTCCAGAGGCTACACTACATGCTAAACAAGAACACAAAATGCCTCTTTCAATTCATTCAGCAGCTATTACAGAAAACAAGAGCAGAAAACAGGAAATTGCACACCAAAATCACTGTCTTTTTACTATTCTCGTATAACTCCAAATGTTCCAAATTCTTCCAACCTCTCAAACAGGTCGAGAGCTTCCTTTTAAAAAGCTTGGAAACAGTTAGGTTTCCTTTTTCGAGCCTAGGAATGTCCAAAAGGTTAATGTTGCAAAACACATTGTGTTTAGCAACCTTGGTCTATTGTTTAGAAAACAACCAAAGATTGGCTTCCAAAACTCCTTCAACTTCACCACTTCTAACCTAAGAAAACAAAGGTCCTCAACCACAAACAAGATGGTCCACAAGACCTTACACAACACAATAAAATTGTTTTCAACCAAAAACTTCAGTAAAGCCTGAACTTTGCCAGGTGCTCCTGCACTAGTGCCTTTTGGAGCTGATCTCCAAACAACAAAGTGGCTTTGTCAAGGGTTGTCAGATCCGGGCTCTATAATAACTATGCATGAACTTGCTCATTCTATTAATTCTTCTAAGAAGTTAGGCTTCTTCCTAAAACTGGACCTTCTTAAAGCTTATGATAGGGTAAATTGGATATTTCTGTTGGAGGTGTTGGATCGCTTTGGTTTCTGTCAGAAGTTTCTTCAACTTGTTGATCGGCTTATCTCTACTTCGTCTTTTGTTGTGTTGGTGAATGGCTCTCCCTCCCCTTTCTTCTGGAGCTCACGTGGTCTGAGATAGGGAGATCCAATCTCTCTGTTTCTTTTCATCTTGATGGCAGAGGTTCTTGGTAGAAATATCCAAAAGGCTTTATCAACCGGGTCACTGAAGGGCCTTTCTTCTTCTTCTAGATGTGATCCTGTTACCCATCAACAATTTGTTGATGACACTATTTTGAAGGGTGATTCCTTTGTTCATGAAGTTAGAACTATTAAGGGTTTGATTGAGGCTTATGAGAAGGCATCTGGTCAAAGGATTAATCTTCCTAAGAGACAATTTTGTTTCCTTAACACCTCTGAAGCTCTGCAGTTAAAGCTTGCCAGGATTCTTCCGTGCAATAGGGGTGAATTCCCAACTTCTTACTTGGGGCTTCCTTTATGTATCTTTAAGATCCCGGAGTCCTTCTGGTTGGGTCTGCTAGATAAATTTAGTAGAAAGTTGGCGGGGTGGAAAGGGGCGCTTCTCAGCTAGGTGGGGATGATACAACTCATTTCTTCTACTCTTCAAAATTTTCCTTTGCATGCAATGAGTCTCTTTAGAATTCCTATCAAGTTTGAAGATAAAATGGAATAAATTATGAGAAGATTTTTATGGTTGGGTGTTGAATCCAAAGCTGAAATTATTCTTATGGCTTGGGATTTGGTTTGTAAACCAAATAAATGGGGTGGGCTTGGCATAAAAAATTTAAAAGCTTTCAATAAGGCTCTCCTGTCGAAGAACGTTTGGAGGCTCCTTAATGGAGAAGCAGGTTGGGCTTCTCTGGCCAGTAATAAGTATTTGCATAGCTTTGGGAGATCCTAAATTTTTTTGACCTCTGATGATGTTCCCTCTAGATCTTTGTTTTGGAGGAATATTGTTCCTTGCAGGGGCTTGATTGCTAATGGTGTTAAGTGACTATTGGGTGATGGTCCCAGAATTCTCTTCTGGGAGGATGTGTTGTGTGACTCTAAAAATTTAATCAATCTTCTCTGGGCTCCTCTCATTGTTTCTTTGTGCAAACATTTCTTTGGAATTAGGGTGGTAGATTATTTTCAAAACAGGGAGGGGAAAAACTTCTAGGACTGGGATCTGTCATTGAAGATTCTAAAGGACTTCTTGTGCAATGTTTGTATCCCCATTTTTTCGAGGCTGGATAGGGTTGTTTGGGCTCCTTGTGCTAATGGTAAATTCTTGGTGGCTTATGCCCTTGTTAATTCCATAGAAAAGCCTGTTTCTTCTCCTTTCTGGGGGACTTTATGGAATAAGAAATTGATCCCCAAGGTGAATGTCTTCTTTTGGCTGCTTATGCAAGGTAAAGTCTTAACACAAGACAATCTCTACAAAAGGGGTTTTTCTATTTCTAATAGGTGTGCTCTTTGTGAAGCTGATGCAGAGAGTTCTTTCCATATCTTTCTTGGGTGTGATTTTTCTTCTTCTCTTTGGAGAAAATTTCTTGGTCTTTGAAATTTGGACTGGATCTTCCTGGATTCTCTTGATAAATTTGTTGACCAGTGGAAGTGCCCCTCCACCTCCCTGTTCTCCATGGGATTTGGGATCTTATGGCCCCACATATTGCATGGGGCTTATGGAAAGAACGAAACAATACAATCTTTCATGATTCTATGCTAAAATTTGGCAGTCTTTTCATCAAGATTCATCGTGCGATCCTGGAGAATTTCACTCTTATTTATTTTGAGTCACCTCATTGTGCCCCTGCTACATGTCTGGCTGGGTGTGACTTCTTAGTGATTGCTAACTGGAAGGTCACATCTATTTCTGCTTTGAATCCTAAGTCCAATTTAAATGCTAGACTGAGCACCAAGTGGCAACCACCTCCTACAAGGTGGGTTAAAGTTAATTTTGATGGGGTAGCGAAGGGAAATCCTGGGCCTACAGGATGTGGGGGGTGTTGAGGAATGAAAATGGTAGACTCTTAGGCATGGTGGCACTCCCGTTGGGAATCTAGAAAAATCACTGTGCAGAGGCTGTGTTTACAAGCGTTAAATATGTTGTGGACAAAGGATACTCCAAAATATGGGTCAAAGGTGATTCCTTAAATATTATTAATTATCTATGTGGCACTCATCAACCTAGCTGGAATGTGGAACAAGTTATTAAAGATACTATAATCATGTTAAGATCTTGTGAAGAGATCCACGTCTCTCACATTTTCTGAGAAGGAAATTCATTGGCCGACTTTTTTGCAAATGAGGTTGTTAGGTTAAATGAGTTTCGTGTGTGGGAGGAGGGATCTATCTTTCCTGAGAAAACTAGAAGATTATTAAGAAATGATGGTGTGGGTTGAGTTGATGCGGTGGTGACATTTATTCTCTAGTACCTCCTCCTGACTCACACACTTTGTGGGTTGTGTTTGGAGTGCTAGCATTGAGTTTTATGATTTTTGCAAGAGTTTTCTTCTTCTGGTGTTAGAAGAAATGGGTGGTGATAGAAGCAAAATAGACCCGCACTCTTGTGCGGGCCTAAGGAAGAAAAATGAGCTTTGGAAGATCCTTCACCATGGGAATTTCACACCTTTTTTAGAAAGGCTACACGGGCATGACCCTAATGCTTTGACAATATTTGTCTCATGCTGGCATAATTGCAAGCTTCAGATAAAGGGTCTGGAAGTGGATGTAAATGAGGAGTTGGTTGCTACTATGACTGGGATGCCAATGGTTGGCCGTAAGTTTTACAAGGACAAGAAGAGCAATGAGGAAGTGATGGCCCAATTCTTCAAGGATGATGATCAGAAGAAATTGGTTAAGATGGAAAGTTGGGGTTATGAGCGCAAGTCCCTTAAGAAGATTTGGGATAATGTTGCGTAGGTGATTATGCGCTATGTGACTCTGGAGGGAAAGTTTACTACTATCCTTGGTCACCATTTCACCCTTTTAAATCATTTCAAGCATGGTTTGTTCATCTCATTTCTATTTTTTTGTTATCTTCTATGGAGGTTTCTGTTTATGACCATTTAAAATATAGGAGGGCCCCTGTCCTCCATGAAGGTCTCCTTCTTTTAATCATGGAGCATGTTAAAGCTCATCTCCCTTCCCCTACTATTAAGGGTAAGGAGATGATTCCGAGTGAAGTTTCTGGTTCATCTAGGTTGGATACTAGCATTGCAGAGGAGGAGTGGAATGAAGAGGAAGATGATGTTTTCCCATCGCTTGTGGCTACCTCCTCAAAGAAGAGGAAGATGGGTAGCCTTAAAAACAATCAGGTTTCCAAATTCCTTGTTCTTTCTGACAGTGATGATATGAAGGTGGGCTTAGATGATTCCTCTCCCAGGAATGTGGATTTGGCTATTGTCCAGGGTGAAGTCGAAGGTGGAGGCAATGAGGAGGGTTTGAAGGAGAATGTGTTGGGTTTGGAGGCCAAGGATAAGCTGAGGATGGAATCCAAACGCATTGCCAAATTGAAGAACCAGGCCATGAAAGATTCAATAGAGGATTCCAAGAAGATTCATGAGGAGAAGGCTTCTAGCGATAAGGCAGTGTAAATTGATGACTCCACGATTCTTAACTCGCCCAATGAGGAGTTGGAAAAATGAGAATAAGGGTCGAGATGAGGAGGATGATGAGAAGAAGAATGCTAAGTCGGAGCCTCTAAAAGGTAAATACCCTTTCCAAGGACTTTTCTTATCTCGATGATGATTCTACCTCCATGTTTGAGTTGTTGGATATGGCTATGGCTGGGGCCACTGGAACTTTTAAGTTAGCAAAATGGACTCTTCAGGAGTTTAATAAGGTTAACATTAAAATAAGGGGTTTGAAGGAGAACTTGAAGAATGTTATGAAAGGCTCGATGTCCGACATTCTTATCAACACAATTGTGGACCTTTAGGGTTCTTTCCATGACTTCAAATCTCTGTGTGAAGAACATTTGGCTGGTTTAGAAGCAAATATTTTGGAAAAAATGCAAACATAAAGAAACTCTTACATTCATGTTACATTTCAATGAAGAATAGCACATACTCTTTAGAAGTCCTGTTCAGAAAGATTAGTGAGCTCAGGGAAGATCAAGTGTATTTTTCTGAGTTAATGGAGAGAGAGCATTCAACCAAAGGTAAAGGTAAAAAAGGTGCGAAAGATGATGGCAAGGGCCCAGTTGTTAGAGGGTCCACTAAATGAAAAAAGTCCTTTGAAGCTGAGAAGAAAGAGTTGTTGGACATGGTTGAATTGCATAGGAGCCAGGAGCTTGAGATGGCCAACACCTTAAGCAATATGAAATAGTGTTCAACTATCCTTTTATGTTGTTTGTTTCATGTTGGGTCTCAGTTTATTTTCTATTGTTTTGTTGTTTTGATGTTATTGGGTGTTGTTGTTAGTTCACTGTTTTATCTCTCATGCAACACCCCTTTTCTATTTGTCATTTTGGGTTTTGGTATGTTGTTGGTGTCTTATTGTTCTATCTTTTAAGCAGATTTTTGTGTCTTTAGTTGTAAAGGGTTTCAGGTCCCTTCAAAACTTATTTTTCCCGTATAATCAAAATAAAAATACCATAATATTAAATAATATTATTAATAACGATATAGATTAATATTATTAGCAAATATTATTAATATTAATCTATATATGAGTAAAGGAAAATGCAAAGAAAAACTCACAAATATATAAATAAAGGAAAAAATAACTTAAATAAAAAATTTGATAAGTCAACTTACTTTTAATATTTTATATATTATGAATAATATTTAAATTATAAATATAATTGAATAAAATATTTATTTATAAAATAATAAAAATTTAATTATTTAAGTCAATACATACATAATTAAAATATATATATGATAGTAATAATTTAAATTATATACATTATAATTTGTTACTTCATGGTTAAAAGAGGAAACTTCAATTCAGAATTTCTGAAATTCTACCTCATTTTTATTACACAGTCTTCAGTATTTTGGTCGTACCACAGTAAAAAAGGAATTTGTGTATTCCAAAGTGAGAAAGGCATGTGGGCAGCGATGGGATGATGCATCGATGCAACATCCATGCCCCAGTGCATTTTCGAGGTTGGATAGCCGCTGCCGAGTCTCTTTACATGTGTTTTTTCAATTATGGTTGTAAAAAAAGGGCATATTTTTCAAGTTTGATACAATAGACATTAGGTTTTGAAGGAAAAGACACATATATTCGATTTGTAACTATTTTGGATCATCATTCACATTGAATTGAAATGAGAAGGAATGCTCCAAGAAGCCGTGGAAGTAGTTTTTTATGAAAATACCATGTTTTCTTCATAATTTGTGACAGTTTTATGCAATAGTCAAAAAAATCAATCTTGTACAACCTTGTACGGAGTAGTGACAGGTCTGTGAGTGGATGGAAAGTTAGAGCTTTACTTGGAGAGTCTAATGAATTTAGTTTTGTGTAATTTTATGATATTTGTTTGAGAAACAAGCAAAAACCTTGCTAACTACCCTGTCACAGAGCTAGGGTTTCCAACAAGAAAAAAATCCATAACTTTTGTTTGAACCAGTGAAAATTCCTAAAACTTGGTGAAAACCTTCTTCAGGTTGTTGTTCAGGTGTATACCAAAGGAAAATTCATAAATCAAACATATGTGTAAGTTATGCAAATCTATGTGTGTTCACTATCCAAAAAGATTGTCAAAACCCTAGGTCTTTGAGGGTTTAATGAAAAACATTTTTTTTAGTTCACCATAGAAAGGTGGGGATTTGATGAAACCCTGTGGAGTGTGTTGAAGGTTTAAGAAGCCTAAGAAGGAATAAGAGCGAGTGTTGATACAAGCACCCCAATTAGGTCTTTCTTGAGGGTTTGAGCCTAGAGAGAAAGGCTTATAGGAAAACTTGCAAGGTAGGGTTTGAGACACCTTCAAAAGAGTCAATAGAATCTAAAAAAATTGTTCTTGTCCTTTTTTTTATCCTCTGCATCATATTGGAATCTTTCGCCTTTCTAAATGCCACCCATTTGATCTTCTTGTCATTGGCCTTTTACCATCATTGCAATTTCTAAAAACATCATCACCAAAAAGGATTTGGTGTTGGAATGTTGACCTCTTAATTCTTAGCCTGACTTGATTGATGAATCCCTCAGGATCAAAGGCTCTTGCAATTTCCTAGATCATCCTGTAAACTTGAAGCATTGGATATAATTTCTCCAATCCTTCCCTTGTGACTGTGAAATCAAAAAATGTTGTGGAGAATGGGAAGAAAGATCTCTTCTTCTAACCTTTGAGATGGGCTTTGTCTGATAAACTTATTTTCCTCCAAAAATTCCAATCTGAGTGGCACATATATTGGCAGTACATGAGCTCCAACATGGCACCCATACACTCTTAACACCGTGGAGTCAGCGTGGAGGTACTAATCTCCCCAATTATGTTGAACTCCCAAATCAAGTACCCTATCCTTCGATCTTAGAAAATCCAGAATTTCCTTTTACAACTTGATTTCTCCAACTCCCAAGTGTGATAACACTTTTCTAACAAAATGATTCTCAAAAATTACAAAGTTGGAAGCATCATAATTCCTATCCCACGCATGGGTCCAACATTGAACATGAAGAATATTTCCTTTGTCATCATCCATGTGAATCTACAATGCCCTATCCCACTTCTTTCTTCCTCCATATAAGAACATGTGGCACAGGAGAGAGTACCATTTTAAATTTATCACCTTATTATTCTTCTTAACCTCAACTAGTTGCTTGTGGATGGCATTAGTTATGAATGTGGAAAATTCAAATTCAATGTTCATCAAGGATTCTGAATATCAACAACCATGTACATGAGAGGAATATATATTCTAGTTTGAGCATCACCCCCAATACTTGACATAGGGCATAGTATGTTCTAATGAAATAATCTTCAAAAGTGTCCAAATTGAAGGGTTCCACCTCATTTGCAGGGATTCTTACAAATCTTCTATCAAAACCCTTCAATTTGTATCTAGGGAGCCAATGAATTCTAAAATTGTTCTTGTTTTATTGATACTTTTTATTTGAACAGGTCAAAATCTATGACCTTGTTGGTAGCCAATTTTAGGCTAAAAACCTCAGAGATGAAAGCTTTATCAATTATGATCAATTCCCCTCCATTGGTTGCTTTGATGACCCTCACATTTTCATCATAATTCATAAATATGTGTCTAACCAAATCCACATCCATGAATATTTTAGGGACCACCAATTTTCCTAGGTCATTAGTCTAGACATTTGAAATGGGAACCTTGGAAGCCCTTTTCTCATACCAGTGCACAAATAACTCCCATCGAGTGAGAGGAATCTCGACATCTCTACATTCTCTTTTATTGTCAACTGGACTTGATGTTGCACCAAGGCCATGGGCTCAGATAGCCTTTCTTGTTAAGCCACATAGTTGTGCAATGAGGTCCTTATCAAACAGTCTCTTTGAAGTAGAGGGTTGGTCTTTTGAACAACCCATGTTTATAACTTAGGTTTTAAACTAGGGATTTCTATGTTTGGTACTAGGGTTTTGATATTTTCACAAAGTAAAAAAGGTCTGTAGGCTTTAATTATAAACCTTAAAATCGTGAACTTACTCATTTTCACCTTTTGAAACCCTAGGTTGTCGTGAAAATGTTAAGCTCTACAAATTCTCTTTTCAAACTCAATAGATGCCAAATAAGTTGGCGGTCAATTCAAACTACAACATTAATAGAATAAATCATGATGAAGACCCAGTAGCAATCATCTTGTTTGTCATTACTCTTAGTTCACACAATCCAGGAGCCTCTAGCTATTCATTTTTTAGGTTTGAACATGGGTCATTGATATTTTAATGAGAGGACAAGATCTTACGATGAGAAATGATTTGACCAGTTTGAAATAATTTCACATGAGTTCACAGTTGTTTAGCCAATAAATTCAATCCAAGTAGGATCACTCTACACGTCATCAAAGATAGGTCAATAGAAAAATACAACTTAAAAGTAATTGACATCATCAAATAATCCACATGGCAGATTTCCACAATTTCACAACTTGAAAATGGAGCCATTATGAGGAGCTTATAGACTCACAAAATCCTCCTAAGATTGTGCCATGTGTCCTCATTTTGTTGCTCACAATCATAGCCATTGATAACAAACTAGGTAGAAGCATTGAGGACATGCCACATGTCCTATTTTTTGTAATTTCATGACCTTCATCCCACGGATTCGAAAACACTTTTAAAAACATGACACATGTTTGCCTTCCATGGTTCAATAACTTATCATTTAACCTTTGTAAAGCTATTGGCAGACTTGCAGAATACCTTAAAAACATGCCACGTGTCACACACTAGTCTTTATAAAAGACTTGCAACTTCAAACAATGCTTATAAGCCACGTGTACATCATTTAGCGATTTCGTGGGCTCTCCTTTGTTTTAGTAGCATACCCTTGCAGACTAGCGAAAACCGCTAAAATAATGATAGTTGTCAATTCTTTCGTAGTTCTACAAATGATTATTTCATTATTAAAATATTCCATGTAGAAGTAGGAAAAAGAGCACATGGATGGTGGGGACCATATATTAAGCACAGGTCGACTTAAATTATTTGATTAAGCACATACAAAATTATTTTCTTAAGTGAGCACGAGGGAAGAGACAAAAGGGGCCAAAAAAATAATGACATAGAGGGGCACAAACATAGGACCTTAAATAATTAGAAATTATTTAAAAAATGGGTCCACTTAGTAACCTAACAGAAGGGGACGATAAAGGCATGGAGCAAAGGCCTTCAAGTTGTAACTTAAAGGTCCAGTAATCGAGGTAGTTAGCCAATGCAAAATTAAAACAAAAGAGTAACAACATTGCCTAAACTTAGGGTTTTTTTTGTAGAAAACCTTAGTGAAATCTTCAATAAACTCCTATAAAACAACCTTTACAAAACATTGACAACCAAAATACGCCTAAAGGACCAGATTTTTTTCACAAATACTACCACACAACATGAACTATTGGTGACACCTTGATTGATGATTTGATGGAAGGAGGATGATATCCATAAAATGCCATAAATAGAGACATTTTTTATGAACTATGGAAGGAAGTGTTATACCGCCATTTTTCTAGTGGTAGCCAATCTACCCATTGAGATTGTTTATATGAAGTGAAACAATGTGGATATCTTCCAAACACTTTTTAACAAAAAAAATTTTCCCATTAGATTGAGGATGGTATGAAGAACTATGAGCCAATTGAGTACCCAAATATTTGAATAAATCTATCCAAAAGTTACTAGTAAAGATAGGATCATGGTCGCTAACAATAACCTTAGGTATATCATGTAGCTTTTGAATATTCTCTAAAAATGCTTTTGCCACTGTACTTGTTGTAAAAGGATGCGATAATGCAATAAAATATGCATATTTAATGAGGCGATCCACTACTACCATGATGGCATTCTTACCATTAGATCTTGGGAGCTCTGTAATAAATTCCATGGAGACCTCTTCCCAACGTTGGCTAGGAATAACTAAGGGTTGCATGAGACCAAGTATCTTAATTGTCTCCTCTTTATTCCTTTTACAAACCAAATATTCTGCCACAAATTTTAGAACATCCTGTTTTACCTCTTCCCAAAATAAGTCTTTTTTGACTCAATGATATGTCTTCAAAAATCCTAAATGATCACCCATTGGAGACTCATGAACCTTTGTGAGAATCTTTGTTTGAAAGAGTAATTCATGCAAAGATACAATCGCTCTTTATACCACAAAGTATCTCCCTTCCAAAAAAGCCTATCTAAACTACTAGGATCACTTTGTAGTTGTTGAATGAGATTACTTGTAGCAACATCATTATGTCACTCTTTTATGGCTTCTACTACTCAATCTTCTCGTAATATTGAAATGTCTCACAATAAAGCTTCATCCTTCTCATTCTTCCTTGATAGTGCATTTGCCACAACATTTTCTTTCCCATTCTTAATATACAATCTCTAAATCATATCCCAACATCTTAGTGACCCATTTTTGTTGTTTTTCAAAAGATAATCTTTGTTCCAAAAAACATTTTAGGCTATCATGATTTGTGTTAACCTTGAAGTGTCTACCCATTAGATAAGGCCTCCATTGTTTTACTGCATGAAAAATAGCTAGCATTTCCTTCTCATAAAAGGTCTAAGTTGATTCTTACCCTTTAATTGACAACTCTGAAAAGCAAAGGGCCTACCCTCCTCCATGAAAACTGTGCCTATACTATTTCTGGAAGCATCACATTCCACAATAAAATCCTTCATGAAATTTGGAGTGACAAGCACTAGAGTTGTATACATAGCCTCTGTCAACATTTCAAATGTTGCGTTAATGGATTCATTCCAGTGAAAAGAATCCTTCTTCAATAAAGTTTTGAGGGGTGTTGCTATATGGCCATAATTCTTCACATATTTTCTATAGTATCCAGTCAATCTCAAGAAACCCCTCAATTTCTTAATGGTTTTGGGAATAGGCCATTCCATGATAGCCTTAATTTTGTTAAGATCCACCTTTACTCCATGTGAAACTATGTGTCCCAAGTACTCCACCTCATTGAGATCAAAAGTGCACTTGGATGGCTTAGCATAGAGTTTATGATCTTCAAGAACTTGTAATACTTGATCTACATGCTGCAAGTGTTCTTCCCATGGCTTGTTATAAATCGATATATTATCAAAGAAAACTAATACAAACTTCCTCAAGAATTTCTTAGAGATGGAATTCATCAAACTTTGAAATGTAGATGGTGCATTGGTAAGACCAAGACATCACCAAAAGCTCATAATGACCTTCATGAGTCCTAAATGTTGTCTGAACAAATATCTTCTTCCTTAATTCAAATTTAGTGATAACCTAATCTAAAATCTAACTGTGTAAAATACATAGCTCCATTATATTCATCTAGTAAATCATCAATGACTGGAAGAGGAAACTTATCTTTGATGTTGTACATGTTGAGCACTCTATAATCTGGGCACATGCACCAAGTTTCATCCTTCTTCCACACCATCACCATGAACAAGAAGTAATCACTTTGGTTATGCCTGATAACTCCAACCTCTAACATCTCCTCAACAATCTTTTCTATCTCACTTTTATATATATGTGGGTACCTGTAAGGCACGATGTTGGGTGGTTGGCTTCCTAAAACTAGTTGTATGGCATGATCATAATCCCTCTTAGGAGAAATTCCTTTAGGCATATCTCCAAAAACCACCGAGTGACAATCAATTATTGCTTGTAAATCTGGATGGGTGGGAGCATTAGATTGAGACTTCTAATGAACATAATTGGGCTACAAATCCATTAACTCGTTTCTTAAGCAACTTATACATTTGATGAGAACTTACCATTTGTGGGTGTTTTGCCTTCAACCCTCTTAGCTCTACTATCTTTCTTGTTGATTGAAATATCATGAATAATTCTTGGAATTTCATCTCAATTGTTCCCAAAGTAGTATTTGTTGCACCCATGGAGATAGCATAAATTGGGTTATCAAGGTGATAATCTCTCATGGATGATTTAATGCTATGGCGCTTTCCAAAACAACTAATAGTACCAACATTTGCAATCAAGACCTAAATCTATAGAGTTGTATTTATAAAATAATTTAGACAAGTAGCCAACTTTTTATTGATGAAATTATGAGTACTACCTGAGTCAATCAACACTATTACTTTCTACTTCTTTAAGAAACCCACTACCTTGAGAGTTTTTGAGGTGCTAAAACTAGAGGGTGCATGACAAGAAATGATTGGTTGGAGATCATTTGATTCAACATCTCCCTATCACCATCTAATATCAATTCCTCACTTAGACCTTCAATATAGAGCAATCTATTTTCACTACATTTATGTCCTCAACTATATTTGTTGTTACAATTGAAACATCACCCTTTTGTTCTATTCTCCTCAATTTGTTGTGGATTCAACCTAGTAGATTGCAATAATGAATGTGTAGGAGATCTCCTTTTGCTGACATTTACAATCCCTAGTCGCCTACTAGCAAAAACACTTCTCAACTTGTCTTGTCATTACTATTGCTTGTGATAATGAGTGTGGTTGGAACAACTATATTTCATATTTTATGTGATCCTTTAAACCACCAAGAAATAGTTCCTTCAAAAAAATTTGTCACATTCTTCACTCTTAGAGAAATGGTTTGAAATTGTTGAATACAATACTTGACCATGCCTATTTATTTTAATTTTGTGGGTATCCATAAATTTATCTCCATAACGGGTAGCAAGTTCCTCTTGAAATTGTGTTTACACAACCCTTCTTTCTATTCTCATCACATAATCAAGTATACCAAATAAAATGATCTATGAATCATGCAACTTTGTGGGTTGGCCACCCATTGGTTATTATGGGATGGCTTAGATGTGGATTGTCTATATCCATAGGTGTTTTCATTGTTGATGCATATATAGTTAGTTGGCCTTGTCTATGGTCATTTGTGCATTGGTATGTTATATTTGGATGAGATGATGTATGATTAGAGTGCTTGAATAGTTGGTTATTGGGACATGTAAAATGGTTTTTTTTTTTAATTTTTTAATTTTTAATTTTTTTATCATAATCTCATGGATAGCTTGGTTACATAATTCAATAGGAGCTTTTAACAGTGATGTGATTGCAGAGTTGATTGTATTACAATTGAGTGTGCATGGATGATGAGTGATTTTAATTTAGGATTGGTTATTTTCATGTTTTGAACCCCAATCCTATACCTGCAAGAACACAATAAATGAACACATCAATAAGATCAAATGCAAGTTAGAATAGAGATTCCCCATAAAATCCATTAACATGATTTGAAATAGGAAATGAAAGCAAGAAATGCAATGAAAAACAATAAAAGAGATTAATCCTATTCAAATAATGCAAACTCTTGATCCTATGGGGGAGTTGGTGCCAATTTGATGTGGAAATTGGCCCTTTCCCAACTCCTAAGCAAGCTTGATGAAGATTTGATGATTGTGATCCACTTGGCGATTGCTTCAAATGCCTTCCATGGAGAAAACATGCAATAACCTAACTACAATTGATGGATTTGATGCAAATGCTAAAACTCTAAGATGAAATTGAAGTATAATAACTTTGTTCAAATTATTAGCCTCTTATTATAGAATATCAAATTGGAAGAATGCCCAAAAGAGAGCAATGTGGACTAAGAATCAACCAATGGCAAGATGCCACTTGTCAACATGTGAATGGTTGAGGAATGAACACATTTTGAAGAATGTGCAAAGAGGGGGGAGATTCAAATTCAAAATATGGCTTGTTGGAGGGAGAAGAAAGAGTCTTAAATGCCAAGTGGGAGACATGTAAGAGACAATGTAATAGGAGTTAATGTCATCTAAGAGGACAACACATGTGGAAGGGAAAATTCAAATTTGAAGAATGTTCCATCTTGAGCCTTTTTTGAATGAAATTAGATGAAATAATAAATCAAATAAATTGATTTATTGTGCAAAAATCTAGAGGATGTGACATGCAATTAGATTAAACTAATCAAATTTTGATCAATTTAAGAGGAGATTAGGTGATTTGACTAATTGATTTAGATTTTAGGATTTAAATAACTCAAAATGGGAGGAGAATGAGGAGAATGATTTAGATTTAGTTAAATAAATATTTTTTGATTTATTTAACCAAAGGGGGTGATGTTTGATTAAATTAGATAAATGTTTGATTTATTTAATTTAATAGAAGAACTATAGATATTTAATTAAATAAAATGAATTATTTAATTAAAACAGAGATTTAGGAATTAATTAAATAAAATGGTTTATTTAATTAATGAAGAATAATGACTTAATTAAAAAAAATTGATTTATTTAATTAAGAGATGAAAATTGATGAATTTAATCAAATAAGGGTATTTGATTAAATGGTTAGACAGAAGGATGATTCAGGACGAACAAGTGCTAGTAGATCAAGATCGGATGTGTGATATCAATCAATATATTTCCGCGTCTACACATGTAATTGGAGATGTCGACATCCTATTTAACCATGGTGGATTCTTGGAGTGTTTGGTTGAGGTGTTAGTGTATGACTTGTCAACTTTGATAGTGATCCTTCGTTGAGAGCATGCTTGGTATTGTGCCATGGTGGAATATTAATCATGTTAGAGTATTTGCATGATACAAGTGCTCTTGGGAGTAGGACATGTTCATTTAGGAATATGATCTTTTTTCAAGGAGTTGTTGGATCATGATGTCATGATGCATTTCAGATTCTATAGTGAGAGCTATGACAATGATCTATTTAGTTCTCTTGTTATTGAGTTAATTGGTCATCTTGTTGGGAGTTTATTGATAGTATGATGTTGCATTTGGATTTTAGCATATATTGATCAATTGTAAATGCTCATGGATACTTGGAGACATGGGTGAGGCTAGCGTTCTCTTGAGATTGGAGGCATTAGCTAAGATAGTTACTTTTCAGAGGTTTCAATACGAAATTTGAGAAGCCTCCACCTAGATATGGATGCAAGTTCATAAAGGACCTACATAGGATATTGTTCCTAGAAAGAGCCATTGTGGCTTGGTATATCTTGGAGAAGCAATCCAATTTCTCACTCTTGGTTTACTCGATAGATAATCATCTAATCAGTATTGTCCATCTTGTTTCCGAATACAATATATTTTATGTTGATCTTATTATATATATGGATCTTGAGCTATTTTTGTTAGCTCTAAAGGGTTCATTTGAGGAGGGTTTGTGACATGAATCATGACTAGGGGTCTCATCACACAACCAACACAACACTTATTAACACAATGTAAACCAAAAAATCCAAACAAAAACTCATAATGATTTTATTATTTATCCAACTTTGACTCAAATTTAATTTAGAAAAAAAATCTACAACAAAAAATTACATACAAACCTTCATGATTAAATTCAAGATGCTTGATGATACCCTTTCACAATTTTGTGGGTTTTAATTGTAACGTTACAAATTTGAATGATTCTTTGTATATTCTCGTTTCCATATTTTATTATCCCAACTCTAGCAGATGAACAAATAGTTCATTAAACTGAATGAGGAAAAAATTCTCAATTTGAATTTCAAAAGATTACAAAAACTAATTCCCAGAATGAAAGATTATAGTTTAGCAAAAAATACTAAAACGTTATAGAACAGCTAGCAACATTAACCTAATATTCATCATTAGGTGTCCACCAGAACTTTCTTCAAAGGCATTCGTAAACATCATGCTTTAGAATTACCTGCAGGAAATACAGAATTACTCATGCCATGTTACAAAAGCAAGAAAGAGAAAAAATGCCGTGCCATGAGATACTTCTGAAACTAGAAGGTTACTCGAAATTTGTTTTTATAGATACTTCTGAAACTACAAGGTTCCTCGAATTTTGTTTTTATTGGAAGCCCATCAAGTTTAGAAGAGTGTAAAAGTTAACTTGGATGGCTTATAAATCCATCCAATCCCCTCCTAGAGAAAAATGGTCAGCAGACATACCCCAAGCTGGTCATAGAGAGCTTAAATCTAAAACAAGGTAATATACCTAAGATAGACCTTGCATTTCTCTTGACATGTGTTAAAACAGACTTCATAGTTGCTGGAACTAAAGATGAGGAATGCAGCTGCAAGTATCCTGAAAAACAGGGCCATCCACTATAACGGTCAAGTGTATACAAACATACACACTCTATAATACAGCAATTAATTTAACAAACCAAGATGTTTACAATACAATGAAATAGCTGGACCAATTTTCTTCGAAAGATGCAGATAACTGTATAAATTTTCTTCAGAAGTTGAAGGAACCTCCCAAATACAACAACAGTGTAAGACTCAACCAGCTATGTGAGCAATTCAATACAGAAGCTCGACTGATTTTCATCGTAAGGTACCTAGGCCAATTTGCTGCATAAGGTTAAGTAACCTGCAGAATATGAGAAAATGATAAAGAGTGTTAGGCTCGCTTTGCCAGTGTACAAACAGTAGCTTCTTTCCAGAAAATAATTCAAAGCACAATTCATGTGAAGCATTCAATCCTCTTGCAGAGAAAAAAAATCATCAGAAGAAAAAAGCATATAGAACCAGACATTCATTCTGTAATGATATTTCAACAAAAAATTTATCAATGATCAATGAACATGAATCTGAAAGAATATGAATTAGCAGAGCCACACCTACCTCATACATACCATGATGCAACAGGAAACTACAACGAACTTCAAATTTCATCCACACAATATAAGGTGCAAAAAAAAATATCACAATTTGAAAGCATTCAAGAGAGAATTTGTGCATAAATTCTTCTGTATTGAATTTTGTGCATGAGTTTTTTCTGAAGGTAAAAAAAAAAAATCCACAATTTGAAATCATTCAAGAGAGAATTTGTGCATAAAATCTTTTTTATTGAATTTTATGCATGAGTTTTTGTGAAGGTTGTGGTGGCTAAAAAATAATCAAAATGTGAAATCATTCAAGATAGTATTTGTGCATAAATTCTTCTTTATTGAATTTTGTGCATGAGTTTTTGTGAAGGTTGTGGTGACCAAAAATTAATCACAATGTGAAATCATTCAAGAGAGTATTTGTGCATAAATTAATGGGAAGGTAGCCATGATCAGAAGTAGCAAATGGCTGGTGGCTGCTGGGTGGAATTCCGTCCACGCATCATACAGGGCATGCACTTATATCACTTTTAGTGTTATCCATTCAAATTTACCCTTCAAATGCTAAGGATTCATCTCAGTCTCACAGGCATTATGTAGAACAGCTAGCTGAAAAAGCCACTGTCCACTGCACATGCTGCACACAACCCCTCTGAAGATTACATATCTTCAATTACTGCAGATCTGTATTCTCTAGAAAACTAGAAAACACTTTTACATGGGAAAAATGTCCACTCTTTCATCCCTCACAAGTGGTTTGCCTTTGTTACAGACAAGTTTTCATAATAAGCTTATTCACATGCATTTCAAGTGCAAAAGTTTGTTAGAAGCCTGTAAAGTGTTTTATCGCATGAAAGAATCAGAGATCTTGTGGAATATGATTACTACAGCATATAGAAGACATGGGTATCCACATGACATAGTCACATTGTTTCACAGTATGCAACAAACAAGTATCCAACACAACCCCTCTGAAGATTACATATCTTCAATTACTGCAGATCTGTATTCTCTAGAAAACTAGAAAACACTTTTACATGGGAAAAATGTCCACTCTTTCATCCCTCACAAGTGGTTTGCCTTTGTTACAGACAAGTTTTCATAATAAGCTTATTCACATGCATTTCAAGTGCAAAAGTTTGTTAGAAGCCTGTAAAGTGTTTTATCGCATGAAAGAATCAGAGATCTTGTGGAATATGATTACTACAGCATATAGAAGACATGGGTATCCACATGACATAGTCACATTGTTTCACAGTATGCAACAAACAAGTATCCAACCCGCTCAATTTACAGTTACCAACATACTCCCAACCTACACCAAAATGGGAGCTTGGGAACAAGGTATGTACATCCATCAAAGCATAAAGGATAGAGGAACTTTGTGAAATGTTGTAGTTGCAAGCACATCCATCAAAGCATAAAGGATAGAGGAATTTTGTGAAATGTTGTAGTTGCAACTTGCAACTGCCCTGGTAAACATGCATGCAAAATGTGTAAGCATAGACAAGGCACATAAAATATTTGACAGAATCCCTCAGAGAAATGTGATCTCATGGAATACCATGATTGCGGGATATGCACAAAATAGATATGTTAAAAAGGCTTTGAAAACTCTCAAGCAAATGCAATTGACAGTTGTAAAGCAAAACTCCATAACTGTTTTCAGCATCCTCCCTGCCTATGCCAAAATGAGAGCTTTGGAACAAGTTATGGGCATCCATCAAAGCATAAAGGATAGAGGAATTTTGTCAAATGTAGTAGCTACAATTGCCCTCATAGACACACATGCAAATATGGAAGCATACACAAGGCAAGTGAACTGTTTGAGAAAATCCCTCAAAGAAATGTGGTCTCACGGAATGCCATGATTCTTGGGTGTAGACACCTTGATTTTGCCACCTTAACTTTGTCATAATCATTGCATTTTCAATCACCCTAGTCTCATGTTTTCAACTAACTCCATCATTCCAACCAATCAATTCTATTGTCATTTGTCAAGCAACTAATTTTGTTGTACTTATCATCCTGTCACACTGCTGATATATCAACTTCATCATGATAATTCACCTTATTAATTAATTAATTACATTATGTTAATTAGCCGATAGGCTACATATAGTGTGAGATTTGAGCCTGAAACAAGACTCATGCCTGAGTCGCCCGAAAACAAGTTTCAGCTGTCAGCTTCCGTTTAATGGTAAAATCCTCCAAAATATCATGTGAAAACCTCCAAAATCTCACTTATCATGTAAAAGTCAGATACATATTGATTTACCAACTGGATGGGAAGATTATGTTTCCATTTGCAGTGTTTTTTGCCAATTTGCTGACATATTTCCTTTTTCATTTTCATTGCTTTATGTTTCAAATTTGCATGCAAATATTTCAAAATAAGATAATAGTTAATACATAATTTCTTTAAGGAAAAAATCTAGATTTGTTTAAGTGAAAAATATCTAGATTTGTCTAAGTTTATTTCATTCCATTATTTAGCACTTGTTATTAATTGTTACGCCATATTACAATGACATCCACCAAAAAGCAATATGTAAGGAAAATCTCTTCTGCTAGAAATTGACGTTCAAATGACATGCAAATCCATATCCACTCTTAAATCTTATCTTCTTATCTTTTGAAAAAAAAAAAGCGCAGTCATTATTGTTAACTTCCTAAAGTGAATTTAAAAAACAGTTTTCTTTTTATGAAAGCTGTCAGTTTTGTTCGAGATTCTGTTTTTTTAGTTTTTTAAATATTTTCAATAAAACTTAAATATTATTTTTAACATATTTTAATATTATTTTTGGGAAGATAAATAGCAAAAAAATGGTTACAATTTAAAATAGCATTCAATTAGGGTTAGGATTAGAGTTTTGATTAGAGAAAAAATGATGAAAATAGGCACCTCGACAAGGATAACTCTCGGCGTATTTTATATATATTAATATTTAATATATGTATGCTAGTTTAATCCAATCACATGCAACTAGAACTTGCAGCACATTGCATACATAGAATTTTCTATCTGCATAATCCTTGAACCTCCTTTAGGTGCAAGTGCTAGTTAATTAATCTCATTTACCCTTATATCACCTCATACCTAATTAATTAATTAGCTCCTAATTAGTCGATGCACATATAACAAATCAGAAGAAATAAATATTTATAATGATCCTCGCCCACATTTCACCCATCAATCAAGTCAATTAACAAATACGTAAATCTCACATTTCACTCATGTCAATTAAGTCAATTCCATCTTTCACTCATCAATCAAATAGTTAACTAATTGCCCAATCAAGTTAACTATCGATCAAATTAGTTGACCGATCAATCAAGCTAGTTGACTGATCACTCAATTGAGTTGAATAGTCAATCATAGTTAATTATAAATCAAATATTTATCCTCTAAATTTTTGGAAGGAATGACGGATTTATAAATTTACAGGTGAAAATATGAATTCCCAATAGTACTGGCATGGGTGAGCTCCTGGGAAAGCCCCAATGCTTCACCTCTGTAAGCATCACCTAGATGCAATGAGTGCTAAGTGGATCATTCATTATCATGAGAGATGGGTTCTTGTGAACCACTCTCATGAAACATGGGTCAATGAGTTTGACTCAAAAAACTACACAGTTGAATTCTGATAGCATATCATAATTTGACACGCTGTGGAAAATACCTTCTACTTATCAACTAACTTGATTGTTCAATCAACTAGTTTGATTGATTTATGAGTTAACTTGATCAATCAATTAGTTCACAAATTTGTTTGATGAGTGGAAAGCGGAACTAATTGACATAAGTGAAACATGAAATTGAGTCATTGGTAAACCAACTTTGATTGATAAATAAAATGTGGGTGAAGATAATTAGAATTACTTATTTATTTTAATATGATATATGTGCATGGATTAATTAAAGATGATTAATTAGTTAATTAATAATGATCAATTAATTAGACATAGGGTAATATTAGAGGGAATAATATAATGTAATCAATTAATTGACAAAGTGAATTAACATAAAGTTTACAAATCAATGGTGTAACGAGACAATGAGAATAACTTACAATAGAATTGGTCAATTGACAAATGACGATAGACTTGATCGATTGGAAAGACTGTGTTATGCAATAGCACGAGACTAGGGTGATTAATGGGATGATTACAACAAAGCTAAGGTGACAAACTTTAGGTATCTACACTAGATATGCACAAAAGGAATTTAGTGAAAAGGCTTTAGAAACTTTCAAGCGAATAAAATTTGCGGGTGTAAAACCAATTCCACAACCTTTACCAACATCCTCCCTGCCTGTCCCAAAATGCAAGCTTTGAAACAAGATATGAATATCCATCAATGCATAGACAATGCACAGCGGTATCCCTGAAAGAAATATGGTCTCATGGATTGCAATATTGCAAGATATGCACAAAATGGATTTATTGAAAAGGCTTTAGAAACTTTCAAGCAAATGCAATTGGCAGGTGTCAAGCCAGATTCCACAACCTTTGCCAGCATCCTCCCTGCCTTTAATAAAATGGGAGCTTTGGAACAGGGTATGTACATCCATCAAAGCATAACAGAAGGTGGATTTCTGTAAGATATTATGGTTGGAAAAGCTCTGGTAGATATGTATGCAAAATGTGGAAGCACAGGCAAGGCACGTGAACTGTCTGACAGAATGCCTGAAAGAGATGTCATCTCATCGAATGAGATGATTGCAGGCTTTGCAGAAAATTGGTTTGTTGAAAAGGCTTTAGAAACTTTCAAACAAATGCAATTAACAGGTATAAAGCCAAATTCTTTTCCAGAGTCCTCCCTGCCTGTGCCAAAATGGGAGTTTGGGATGCCTATGGACATGCACCAAAGCATAATGGTAGGGGGATTTTTGTCAGATGTTATAGTTGGAATGCTCTGGTAGACATATATGCAAGATGTGGAATCATAGACATAACACCTGAATTGTTTGACAGAATGCCTGAAAGATATGTCACCTCATGGAATGAAATGAAATGATTGCAGAATGTGCACAAAATAGATTTTGCAAGGAAGCTCTCAAAATCTTTGAATTAATGAAGCACTCTGGAACACATCGTAACATTATAAGCTTTTCTTGTGTTGTAGGTGCATGCAGCCATGCAAGTTTAGTGAATGAGGGCTGCACATACTTCACACGCCAGTAACCCTTATTGCATTACATATATAGTTGATCATTTAGGAGTGCATGGTTGACCTTCATGCCCGTGCTGGCTATCTTGGGGACACCCCAAACCTTATTACTAAGATGCCAATTAAACCTGTGGTGCCTGTGGATCATATGTGAATATAGGCTGAGACTAGGGCTTAAATTTGATGGCCGTATGACCGTATTTAGAGATTTTTGCCGTAAAATACAATCAAAATTTTAAGAAGATTGTATCAGATGAAAGGAGAGATTTTGGATAGACTGTCAAAATTTATATAGAATTATAATGATACATATATTTGATTTATATATAATTTTACTTACACTAAGGTATATCATAATGTTTAAGGGCACCTTTGAATAGATAACCGTCATTAAAAAATTTGTTGACAGGCAAGGTCGACCGTCAAATTTAAGCCCTGGGCTGAGTATTTCCAGCAAAACTGCTTTTTTAGTTGGATCCTAAAAATACTGCAACTTATGTTCTTCTCTAATATATTATATATATTTTAGGATCCAATAAGTTGCAGCATTTTTAGGATCCAACTAAAAATGGAATTATGCTAATATATACTTAACTAGGGGAGAGGGGCCCATAATGGAGCAGGGTCCAATAGTGGGGATAGAAGTAGTCCTCAATGGGCCTCATAGTGGAGCACTTTAATATCCAATTACAAAACACTTTTTATCCATAAAGTACGTAAAGTGACAAATCATGTGATGCCACATAAGCGCACCAAAAAAACATGACTTAGTGCACCAGTATCGGTCTCACTTTTTTTTTGGGCCTTTTTGGATACCTCAACAGAAAAGCATGCTGATGTGGCCCTAAAACGAAATATAGAAGCACATGAGTTGCCAAATAAACTGTTGTACAAAATTGGGAGTGATTTTGAAATTTCTAAAACGAAATATAGAAGCGCATGAGTTGCCAAATAAACTGTTGTACAAAATTGGGAGTGATTTGAAATTTCCACATAGGATTTTGAGAATGAGAAACGCGAAGTTAGGGTGCTCCACTATAGGGCCCCGATGCCGTAATGTTAAAACCTAAATGTGCTCATTATTAGGATCTTGGCCGTAATTTTCATTTTAATAAACATACTTTAAAACAAAGAAGCATAAATCTGCAAAAAAACCCGATTAATCGCAATTTTTAATAAATCTGCAGGCTGGACGATTTTTTCCCCGATTTTTTGAAAAAATGTTGACTTTTTGGTTGACTTTTTGGTCAATGATTTTTTTTCATTTCAAACTGCAAATTCGCCAAAAAAACGTGTTTAAAATCTGGAAAAAAACGAAATCGAGCTGATTTTCGCACAAGAAAAACCATGAGACCATGGCTTGTTGCTTATTATTATGCTTTGATAGATTTTTTCCAAGCATCCATAGCTTGTTTGAAAGCACCTGTTTTAGGCTTTTAGCCATAGCAGCAAGGCAATGAACTGTTTGAACTTTGATAAAATGCTTTGGTAGACAAGTATGAAAAATGTGGTAGCATAGACAAGGCAGTGAACTGCTTGAAAAAAATGTCTCAAAGAAATGTAGTCTCATGGTGATGGAATGCCATGACAAGCAAATTGCTATGGATTGTCATGGCATTCCATCACTGGAGACTGCATTTCTTTGAGGCATTTTTGCAAACAATTCACTGCCTTGTCTATGTTATTGCTTAGTATTATGCTTTGGTAGATTTTTTCCAAGCATCCATAACTTGTTTGAAAGCACTTGTTTAAGGCTTTTACCCATAGCATGAAGGCGTTGAACTGTTTGATAAAATGCTTTGGTAGACATGTATGAAAAATGTGGTAGCATAGAAAAGGTAGTGAACTATTTGAAAAAATGCTTCAAAGAAATGTGGTCTCATGGTGATGGAATGCCATAACGAATGCCATGACAAGCAAATTGCTATGAGTTGTCATGGCATTCCATCACCAACGAATGCCATGACAAGCAAATTGCTATGAGTTGTCATGGCATTCCATCACCAACGAATGCCATGACAAGCAAATTGCTATGGATTGTCATGGCATTCCATCACCATGAGACCACATTTCTTTGAGGCATTTTTTGAAACAGTTCACTACCTTGTCTATGCTATTGCTTACTATTATGCTTTGATAGATCTTTTCCAAGCATCCATAACTTGTTCAAAAGCACCTGTTTTAGGGTTTTGGCCATAGCAGCAAGGCAGTGAACTGTTTGATAAAATGCTTTGGTAGACATGTATGAAAAATGTGGTAGCATCGACAACTGTCACCATCTGATATTTATGCAGTTGTAGCATGTTTTGTGCAATGTAATCAGCGATATGAATATAACCAACAAAAATCTATTTTCTATAATTCATGGATTGAACTCTGTATTTTATTTGCTCTCAATGTCTGTAATAATGCTATGGAAATGCCATTAATTTTTTTAAAAAGTAGTTTCTGACTATTTTTCTTCAATTTTTTATGTTTTTTTGTAAATCCTATTTTTTCCCGATCTTTTCCCCATTTTTTCCCGATTTTTTCCCGATTTTTTCAAAAAATCCTGAACTTTTGGTTTGCCGATTTATTCCCCAAACGATTAATGCTGCTATGCAGTTTAAAACTCTCGTGGAAACCTTATTTTCAGGCTGTAGCTCGCTAAATTGGAGAAGTGAAGGTCAATACCAGCGAGGAAGAGTTTGAAGGCGTTCCCTGTATGAACGAGGCGACCTGTAAAAGCGTACCGACGGCTATCTGGCGTCCGTACCAATGCAAGACGAATAAACGAATCTCAACCGTTCATCATTTTTCGCCGTTTTTTGCTGCTTTCCCCGCCGCTATTGGTTTCCACTCCTCCAAACTCTTCCTCGCTGGTATTGACCTTATGAATAATTAATATCGATGTCCACGAGGGAATATAATTAATAATTAAGGCATTAATGTGCTTTTAACTTATTCTGAAATCAAATGCATAAACGGAATACAATCCTCATTACAGACATGAGATGTGTAGAAATTATAAATTATGATAGGCGCATGGCACGAATAATGAGAAGAAAAGTGAAAGAATTTGTTTAGACACAGACAAAGCTTCATTGCCTAAGCAAGAATTTATAAACAAATCCTTACCTGCCCCGCTCGTATGCGTTGTGCCAGCCATGATCTATAGGAATTCCTGCTCTTTGCAGCACCACTATGGCCCTTCCAATGTTGGGCTCTGAAATAAAAACACAGATTCGAAATCAAAATTATAATTAAGTTTAGTATTTATTTTTTGAGAAAATTTTCTCAAAATTGAAATAAAAAATAAACAATGGTGATACTTACAAAAAAAAAAAACTGGGTCCCTGCTACATGCGTTATACTTCAAAATAAAATTATAAAATATGAGCCCATCAGAAAATACTTTTGCAATGAGACATTCACTTAAAATACAAAAATCCTCCAACGCCACTGGTATAAGGAATGGAGGTTTGACAGCCATTGCCTTATAAGGAAAGGTCACGGTAAAGCAGCTTGAAACTGGTAGTAATAATTGTTTTATGGTTCTTCCCTTAAAAATTAAAATGGGTTAATGTTTCATTTAAATATTTCTACAATGCCACTGGTGTAAGCAATAAAGGGTTAACAGCCATTCATTATAACAAGAAGGTTTTGCATAAAAATAGGGCGTGAAATATGAAACAGAAATCCCCTTCACAGTTCTATTTGCCTGCTCTCTTTCGCATTACCAGTCATTAAAAAGAAGGCCCCTGAAAACCTAATCAAAGTAGGTAAATAGGGCATCCAAACACACAGGCCAGTTTAATTCGCATGCACAATACCGATGATCGAGAATAAAAATAATTTAATGAACTGCAGGCTGTAGGTGTCACAAAACTATTTCAGGACGTGTCTTCCGATCTATACAACACGATGCCCAATTGTCGAGTAATATAGGTTAAATAGCCCAATTGTCGAGTAATATAGGTAAAATAGCCTCCGGCTTTTTAAAAGAATTTATTGAGTCTTCCGATCTATTAGTTCCTGCCGGGAACTAGGGAACTATAGCGGAGGCTTCATAAGTTAAACAGTGATTAAACTCTTCCTATTCAACCAATCACGGTTTGGCATTTTCTTGCACTAGATTTATTTTGAACTATGACTATGAACAAATAGCAGGTTTTTTAACCAATTTTTTTTATGCAGAATGTTTTGGCGGTCTCCGATTGGCAGTGCAGATTGCTCGCAGGTGCATTTGCAGCTTCCAATGCAAGAGACCACACGAGTTTTGAGGGAGGTGCCTGCAGGTAACGAGTGGTTTGGACAATTGGCGATTAGGGTGTTTGCATGGCAGGAGACGTGGCCAGTGTTGTTGGCGATTAGGTTCCTTATGCTTGGCTTAGATCATTAACTAGTGAATAAACTAAGGTTGAACATCCAATCACATTGCAGATTTTCTCAGATTTGTTATTTACTTCTATGTTTTGTAGGCAAAGATGTACGATTTCTATGGCAAAATATTTATTCAGTATTTTTGTCCGCCTGTGGTTGGTGCTGCATAAGTTGTCAGGGGTTATTGTAGCCTGTCAAAGCAAGAGAGCGCACGATAAACAATTTGCAACTGACAGGCTATGACAGTTGGCGATCAACATGGTAGCAGTGTTTGAATGTTGAGACGTGGTTGTTTTGCAGGACGCTCGTCTCGCACTGATGAAGAGGGTAACAGTTTTTTTTACGGCTTTTGCTTAGGGTTGTTCTCCAGGACACTCGTTTCCGCACTGATGAAGAAGGTAACATTTTTTTCTGCTTTTTGCTCAAGGTTTAATCCGACACAAACTGTGTTTGACGATTTTCTTCCTAGAATGGTGTGATTGTTGAAAATGGTCAAGTCATTGCGCGAGGGAGCAACGCCACCAATCACACCCGGAATGCAACAAGGCACACCGAGATGGAAGCCATTGATAATCTTCATCTCTGCCGAGCTGCCCATCTCACACAACAAGTCACTCAAGGCTTCGTAGTGCATGTGAGCTCTATGTCACCTACAAGCCCTGCATCATGTGTGTTGTTGCACTCTCCCTCCTTGGGATCACGTGGGTTTTCTATGGTTGTGCCAATGACAGGTTTGGGGGATGTGGGTCTGCCATGGAAGTGCACAGACACATTAACATGCTTAATTTAAAAAAAAATGGCGACATTTTTCAGTCCCTCGTATTGCCAATTTTGACTTCCTCTGCTTATTCGTCGGTGGTCTTGTAGCCCTTTCAATAAAACCTCTCTTCTTTTGTATAAGAGGTTTTTTGTAATTGTTTTCCGAAAAAACTTTGATTTTTATCTTAATTTTTACCGTCAAATTCAACAACACTAGACAATAAGAATGATAATAGTGCAGCAGCAGCAGCAGCAACAGTGGAAGTAGTCACAAGATTCCCCTCTACAGATCGTTTGATTGCAATAGGAGACCTTCACGGAGACCTCCAGAAGGCCAAGTAAGCCCTTAGAGTGGCCCAAGTGATGGATGACAATGACAACTAGATTAGAGGTGACACAATGGTAGTTCAGGTGGTTTTGTTAAGTGGTAGTTTTTATTTTTTCTGTGTTTAGGTCAATCTTCTAATTTTATATCTGTTTGTGTCATAATGTACATGTATGAGCGAAAGCATGCCTTTTTATATTCAATTTATTTTGTTTTGTTTAATATGGATGCTCCTCAAGATTAGCTTATAATGATTGTATTTTCTAGGAAAAATTGTTTGAAGATTTTAATACAATGTTTATGATCACACCATGTGTTAATTATCGTGGAATATAGATCCTTATATAGACAAGTCGAAAATCCATGTATTACATCCCTTGAAATTTTCCATGGTTCAGCTTGGTGACCTCCTCGATAGGGGAGGGGAAGAGCTCAAAGCCATTTACCTAGTCGAAAAGCTGAAAAAGCAAGCAAAGAGTTCAGGTGGGGGATTCATCATAATGAATGGGAATCACGAGATCATGAATATGGAAGGTGATTACAGGTTTGTAACTTAATCCCTAATCTCCTAGCCTCATTATGTGTGATTGGTTATGTCGTGAAGCATACCTCTGCTATCTTGGGCTATGAAAATATGAGTAGTGCATAACAATTGATTGAATAGCTATGAAATTATGAGTAGTGCATAGCAATTGATTTCATGCTTGTGACTCTAGGTAATTTTAGGTTGTGATTATATAGCCCCTAATTTTTTTTTTTCTATTTTGTATTGTAATTCCACTAAACTGGGAGGAAATTACCAGTTATATTCTTCTTATATTCACTAGATTACAAGAAATATAATCCTTGATGCGACCATTACATTTCTTGTATTAACAGTTGTCTCCAAGATTGGGGCACACACACATCCAAGTGTTATTCAGTGTGTTTGAGCTTTGTTCTATCTGCAATAAGCACCCGACCTACCACTCCATCAAAGCCCAATGGACAGATATCGGGTTTATCATTCTAGGGCATTCTAGTTTTGTAACTCCACTTTATACTCTTCTGATTGTATGATCGGTGACCCACTTAGTTGTATGATCCGAATAGATTATCTCACCTTGTACGGTGTTAATTAATCATAGGGAACTCCTTGGAAGAGATTGCCAATTAGTAATAGTTATAGTAGAAGTCCTTAGTAGAAGCAGAAATCATTAAATCTCTTAGGATGCACTGAATTTTCAAAAAAAAAATCTAATTTACAGAGGACACAAACCCTTCTATAATTCGTTTAGCATAAAATAATTGAACTCTGTACAATGCAGTTGTAAATAATTAATAAATAAGAGACATGCGTTCATCCTTTACAATTATTTATACATTGATCAATTAGGCACCATGCAAATTTCTTGCTATAATTGAACTCTTCAATGTTATGTTTCACTGTAACATTTTAGGTGGTGAACATAGCTGCAATGCAGATAGCGATGAAGCCAGGATGAGAGCCGTAAGGGAGAAATTTTGGGAGAAGGCCTTAGACATCAAAGAGCTCTGTGGCTCGGGGGATGCCTGGTGGGGGTGTCAGAGGACATGTGAGAGACAACTTCAATCATAGCTTTGAGATGATCTCTCATGCAGAGCATGTTGAGAATAGCAAGTTTGTTGAATTTGTGCTACACCTCTACTGGGAGCTTCCACCTGTTGTTGGACCATCCCTCACCCACCAACTAGATACGACCTTGCCCGTTCCTTTGAACCTATTGTTCCAGATGATCAAAGAGTTTTTTGTTTTGAAAAATTGGATTGAGTAGTCTAGACAACAGCGTGTTTAATGGATACACACAGATGGTTTATGTTCAAATATCAAAATAATCCAAGAAGCAAGGAAGCAAAATCAAGTCAACATTTTTTGTCTGGCATGATGGTAGTGCTAGATGTATTTTTTATCAATAAATTGGGGGAATAACAATTATGAACATGTGTTTATATATACCCTTGTTTTGCAAAGCCTTTAATACAAAATGCAGTGAAAACTATAAACAAGTTACTTGCCAAAGTAGGAATCCAAGTTCTAAAAGTTCTGTAGAAATTAGCTTTTGCTGAAACATAGAAGCTCAAGCAATAGTTCAGAATTTGAAATTAAAATAGCAGCTATCATGCTCCTATGGCTATTTAATTTTTTATTTGTGATTAAAGGATCTTTTGATGCAAGGAAAATGTTACCAGCATCTTGTTAAGCTCATTGAATTCATTTCATAATGGTTCTTATTCATTGGAAATTTGAAACTGACTTTCGCACATCTACATATGCATCTCTGTTTATTCCTTTGATCTTTTTTGTGATACCATTTTTTTTTGTAATGGCATATCTTATTGGGTATCCATACAATACTTTATTCATGTAACAAGAATGAAAGTTTGGGTTTATCCTTTACATGCACATGTTTTTATTTAGCAATTCAGTTATGCTTACAGCTTGGCATCTAGCTAGTGTCAACTTACTTCAAAGTATGAATTACATTAAATTTTGAAATTAATGTATCTATCTCATATAATGCATTTTCATTTTATGGGAATAATTTTCTTGATAGTGGTGAACTATCAATTTAATAATTTACCATTCTCTCATCATTCAACTTTTTCTTTATCTCCTAGCAGTTATTTCATAAGAGATTCATCATAAAGGTTAAAAACTAGGGGTGTACAATTTTACTCAGTTGGGGGATTGCCATATGCCAAATTGGTATCTGGCTTGGTCAGGACCTAAAAAACAACATTTACTTTTTAGTTTTTGTATGCCCAGTTTATAGGGTTAAGATTTATTGTTATATGGTGCACTGCTCCTAAAAAACAACATTTACTTTTTAGTTTTTATATGCCCAGTTTATAGGGTTAAGATTTATTGTTATATGCTGCACTACTGATTAAAAAATTTAGTTGTTACTATTCTTTCTTCTAGTTGTTATTGTTGATTGTCCATCCCTTGTGGCTGTAGTTTTCTAGTGGCACTTATTATTACATCGTCTACAAAAAATTCATTTTCAATTATCCAAATTGATAATTCCAAGCTCCCACTTCAAAAATCAAGCAAGTGAGCTTCTTAGTCTTGCAATCACATACCCCAATTTCTAAGTGAAAATTAATGCAAATCCAGAAGTCTTGTACACAATCAAGCATATCCAAAAGCAAAATAAAGAGGAGCTATATCGAGGAAGGAAAAGCAAAGAACATCCAGATTAAGTGTTGTATGATCCTTCCAGAGCCACAACTCTACCCCCACCTTGCACATGGATCCTTTTCAATCTCAAAGCACATCTAAGCAGTGTAGAAGAATGGATCCAAAATGTGAAGAGAAAGATGAGGATTGAATAAAGGCGAACTTTCTCAAAATTTGACTATAGAAAGTAGTCATTCCCCATGCAACTCTAAGGGGCTTACACATGCTACAACCAATTAAAGGCTAATGTTGTAAGCCTATTCTAGGAGATAGGCAATACAATGCTTCCTGTGAAATATTAGGTAATCTTCAACTTCTTAATTTTCCAAGCTAACAACTTTTTTGTTGCACTCAACAATCCTTAACTATAAGATCAAGGATGTCCTTAAAGGGGTGATAATGGCATATTTACAACACCCCAACTTCCTCGTTTGTTACTAAACACAACCCTATCTAGGCTGTCGAATCTGCCACATTATTGCCTCTAAACTTGACATGCCAAATCTATACATTGTCCAAGTTATTTGTTGCCCTTAAGGCCTCTTGTAAAGATGAATTCCCTCTCCAGGCTTCTCATATCTACTTATTTAAGGCATCAATGAGAATTTTTAGATCACCTTACACAATAAAGTCTTTTCTATCAATGAATTTTTGCAGATTGAGATAAGGTCATCATTTCCACTCTGGTGGAGGTGTTTATGGCAATTATAGAGGCAAAAACTAAAAGAGTCTAAAACTGGTTGCCTTCCCACTTCCTAATCACATAGCCTCCTCCAGCTGCTCCTAGTTTGATTTTAGCAACCCATCAACATTCAACTTCCAAGCTCCCAAGAGAGGCACCTTCTAGTTAACTACAGGTTTGATAATCCTATTTAATCAGGGGATCAAATTAGTTACTTAGTATAGAGAGAACAATTTATCATGTGTAATGTACCCCTTTTCAATCTTAGCACTGAATGGAACTTCTGTCAGCAAGTAGCTAGGAAATAAAACTCCTCTTGGTAGTTAAAATTTAGAAAGTGTGAAGTTGTTACACTTTTTGTCTTTCAATCAAATCAGCTTTGATAATCGAATTCATGTTATAGTAAAACTAGAGAACAAAACACCTGCATATGATTTATTTATTGGATCATTACCAAAACTATTCTGCCAGTCTTTGGCAGGAACTACGCTGCCCTGCAGCTCTTGTTACTATGAATGTGATTGTGATTTTATGTTGTTGAGTTTTATTCTTTTCCATTCTTGAGTCTATTAGTTTTTTATAATGATATATTATAATTTTATGTAGTGATATGTTTTTTAATAATAATTAGTTGATTTTAAATTTATAATATAAATAGTCATCTTTAATTTATGAAAGTATTTAATAAGTTCTTAAAATTTAAAAATTTAAAAATTGACATTGAAAGGAAAGTTCCAAAGATTTTAAAATCACAAAAATACAATGTGGTGAAAGTTAGGAGAGACACGATATTTACAATAGGGGAAGCCAAAATTTTTTTAGAGAGTTCTAAAAATTCCCAAAAATGTGACATTATAAAAAAATGTTATAATTTTTTCATAATTTGCGAAAAGGCTAACTAAAGGTTAGAGAGAGCAAAAAGCTTGAAACTGGAAAAGTCATTATAAATGAAGGGTTTGCAAGTTAGAAAGTTCACTGAAAGTTTGAATTGTCAAAATTCATTATTGTCAGCCAGTTTAGAGGTTTGCCAACCTTTTGAATCTACGATAAGCGACAAAACTATCATTTCATCGAGCTTTTTTAGAGTTTGTGAACCTTCCTTTTCTATGACACTCCTAATTTGAGTTGTCTCAAGCATGGAAAATGGGATTCTTCTTCAAATTGGCATGCAAACTATTTTATAAAATGTTTTGAAGAGATACAGTTGCCAAGAACCCATGATCACAAGATGTACAAGTCTTAGAAGCTTATAAGGAAATATAATTAGTAGATGTGATGTCAAATTCCACAACCATTGCTAGTGTCTCCCACGCCTACACTAAAAGAAGAGCTTTGAAACAAGGTATGGACATCCATCAAAGTATAATCAAAGGGATGTTTGTTAGAAACTATATTTGTAGTTACTCTAGTAGATTTATATGAAAAATGGTGAAACATGAACTCCAACAAAGGTTTTATGAAAGAAAATTATGTCAATGGCATCACAGGTGTTGTTCCTTTGTCTCATGGACAACCAAGACCCTTAACCATTTTAAAAATTATCAAGGATTCAAGTGGACCTAAAAGATGGCTTCTATTAAAGGGCTTGGTTTGCCTTTGTTTGCAATGTAGATGAATTCAAAGCTAGCTAGAGAAGCATTTTGTGCAACACTTCAAAATAATGGTGGTGGCAGTGTCAAGGATTTCATGGATAACATGGGCCTTAGAAGATTGGTGGAATGGGATAATTGAAGTTGGGAGAAGTTGCTTGATGCACCACCTCCTATTTCAGTGAAGTCATTGCCATTTGAAAGCTCCAAACAACCAATGGAATTTTCAAAGAAGGATTCTAATGGTAAATTTTCAAATACAGATATACTTATCACATGTTTTTTCCCATTTCAAAGAAGCATCCTACTTTAGTCCTCTCCATGACAATTAGCAAGTGTAAAGCTAGACTCTGCTACCTTTGCCAACTTATTAGGAAAAGGTGTGTTGTCCACATTACATAATGTTATAATGTAATTTGTTTAATATTTTAGTATTTGTGGTGTACCTAGGGGATCTAGGGATGTGTGCATCACAAGGGCTAGCATTCTTAGTGCCACTTTATGTGTTGTATGTAACATTGTGAAAAATATTTAATGTGGGGTTGCTCATTGGAGAAATATTTCATATTGGAAACTTAACTTAGTATCAAAAAGTAAATCTAGGGGTTAATGGTTTTGTAAGCTCATGGTATTAGTCACATGGTTATATGTAATACTACTTAGTGGTTTCGTGTGAGCTTATATTTATAAAAGCAATCACATGGGTAGTTGTCCAAGGTTGGTTAGTTGGTCATTTTGGCTAAGGGATTGAGAGCATCTCTTGTTAGCATTTGTAAGGTTTGAAGCATGGCATGGGATGTGTGGTTACATGATTGTTCACATGGAGTACTTGTAGAGGGCTTGATGTTTCAAGGGTATTCATGGAGACTCTGAAGATGTATTGTAATCTTTATTTTTGAATCATACATGAATGATAGATGTTTTTAGAGGTTGAGTTTTTCCCTCTTGAGGGTTTTCCTAGAGTATATCTTGTGCCATCCTTTATGGTATGTTATCTATTCTTTTGCATATGGATTATGAATACCCATAGAATTCTCTATTTGGGTTATGTGGAAATTATCTTGGGTGGATGCATATTTCCTTTCACAACCTCCCTACTTGTACCAAAATGGGAGCTTTGAAACTAGGTAGGGAATTCATCAAAGGATGAAAGATGAGATTTTTTTAGAAGTTGTAGTTACAACCACCCTAGTAGACATGCATGTAAAATGTGGAAGCATAGACAAGGCACGTGAACTATTTGACATAATACCTCAAAGAAATGTGATATCATAGAATGCCATGATCGCAAAATTTGTAAAATGTGGAAGCATAAACAAGGGACATGAATTTTTTAGTAAAATGTCTCGAAGAAATATGTTTTCATGGAATGTCTCGATTACAGATTATTCACAAAATATATATATTTTAAAGGCTTTAGGAACTTTCAACCAACTATAATTGCCAAGTGTAAAGCTAGACTATGCAATATTTTCCAGCATCCTCCTAGCCTATGCCAAAGTAGGAGCTTTGGAATAGGTTATGGACATCCATCAAAGCATAAGAGGTAGAACGATTTTGTCACATGTTATAGTTGTACTGCTTTAATAGACATGTATGCAAATTGTAGAAGCATAGGCAAGGGGTGTGATAGATTCCTCTTAAAAATATGATTTCATGGAGTGCCTTGATTGTAGGATATGCACAAAGTAGATTTGTTGACAAGGCTTTAAAAAATTTCCAGCATAACACATTGGTAGCATACTCCCCATTTGTGTCAATATGAGAGCTTAAGAATAGGGTATGGACATATATTATATAATATAATGTATAGAGGAAATATAAATATAATAGATAATATATTATATATGATATGTAAAATAATATAATATATATTTAATTTTAAATGACTTAAAATATAAAATTAGTTTAATTTTTATCTCTTAAGGCTACCATGGGCCCACTTACTACCACATAATCTTTGGATTGACCAATATCACACTTATTTTATCATAACATTTATGCTTGTTGTCTCCTCCTAATAGTGCACCCTTGTGAAGTGAACTCAGCCTATTGGTGAAATATTGGAACTTTTCTAGGTTGTGGGTCACCTAAAGCAAAAAAGAACGTCCAGAGAAAGTTGGATCTTATGGTCCTCACCTAAACTACTTCTAATGATTTGCAGGGGAAAGGGTAAGAGGGAAACATAAACTAAAAATTGGAAAACTCAAGGTGATGCACTTAAACATTAACTATAACTTGCAAAAAACTTGCATACACAGATAATCAACTACAAGCTTTATATACACAAATCAATATTGATATGCCTTTGCATCAATACTTTGTAAGGAGGCTACAACACATAATCCTAGAAGGAAAGAAACTTTCACAACTTGAATCACCTGCAACACAACTTACAACCTGCAACTACATATACTTTATATTCAAAGATGCCACTAATGAGACACAAAAACTAGGAATGAGAAAATTTCACAAGTCATTGCATCAAATCATCCAAATGCATATAGTAAAATAGAAAAATGAGAAGGTCAAACTGCTTATTTCTATTGATCTTCAAGGTATGAACTGCTTTACATGTTCAAAGAGTTACAAAATATAGTCTTTTTTCTGTGACTCCAAAAGTCACAAAGTAGACAAGATAATAATTAGAACTAACTTCAAAAATGAATAATGAAGTTACTATATGCTTCTCCTAGTCAGTTGCACCAAAATAGGGACCCAAAACCCTTTGGTCATGCATAACCAAAAAGCCTAGAAAATAGCTCCCAAACTCCCTCCAAAATGAGTCCAAAGTGAAGAAAAGGTCAAAACATGACTTTACCCATCATAAAAGCTCCCAAAACTGCTCCAAACCAAGTCAAAACAGCCCTATATTCCCTCCAAATGTTGATCAACTTCCTCAACCTCCCCCTATATGCTCTCCACATGTTTGATAACTTCTCCAACTATTTCCTTTGACCATAACTAAAAGCATATGCATCTCTTTCTTGCATTATACAAAACATTTAATAAAGTGATTTATAATTTCCTTACTTTAATAATGTTTTACATTTTCAAATTGGTGCAAGAATGGTTCAGCCATGTTTGGATAGATAATATAAAAATGATCATTGATTGGTTAGATTTTACGAAGTGTGAAAAGGGGAAATATAGGGCATATTAATAATAACAAGGCATTAGTTCAATGTTGAAAAAGTTTAAAACAAAGTCAAAAATGCATTTTGCTTGGTTGACCAATTTAGGGTTTGGAAACCCTAACTCAAAACCACGACCTCAGACTTTTCTCTTCCATTTTACTTTGCATTGCTCGTTGTTGTCATGAGGGTGTCGCCATGGAAATCTGTAGGTTTTGGAGTTTCTCTGAAGTCTTCATGGAGTTGTGAGCTAGGCTAGGTAAGTCATTTTCTATAGAAACATTGGCCATTTTTCTTATTTTTGTGAATGAAAATCTTATTTCGAGCTTCCTTTTATGCAAAAAATGATGAAGACGCCTTGGTTATATGTGCATTTTTCTTATCTTGATGCTTCTCTCATACAAAAAGCTTGAAGATTTTAACAAAATGCCATAAGTTGTGGCATTCAATCTGCACATTTTGTGTATAAATAAATAAATTCCTCTACCTTGACTCGACCTCCATCTTCCATGCAGGTACTTGAGGGTTTTATCCTCTGTGGGCGTTCTAGCTTACATTGACTGCATTCTGTGTTTCGTTTCCTTTGTATCATGTCCCACTGGTATTCTCATTTAGAGATCTTTTACTGATGTTTGCTTTTAAAACTCCTCCTTCCTCATTTATTCTCCATCAGGGTTATCAGTGACTTTCAAAGTAGTATGAAGTCTTTCATACAGCTCCAAATACCTCAAAGTTAGGAGATTGTGTTCAATGCATATATGATGTTACCATTATGATTGAGATTTGCTATGTGCATTTTGCTACTTCCTCTATTGACTGCTCAACCCCTGTCTTGTTGATCACTTCCTTAAACTTTACGGTTATTGTCAAACTTATTTTAGCAATCAACATAGTCATATATGAACTGTATGTTTCTTTATCTTGGTTCACCTTTGCTTTGTTAATGATTATATTTTTAAGAACTGTTAATGCACTTGATGATCCCCTACATAATTGATGTTTCAGTGGCATAATGATTGTCTTCTCATGAATTTTGGTTTGTGACTTCTTATGCACGACACACTGTAGCATTGTGTTTTTCCAGTTTCATGAATGAAATGAACATGTTGCAATTTTTAAATGATTTGAGTAGACTCATGAACTGTATGATGTATTCATGAATAGTGTTATCTATGTTTCCCATTGCTTTAAAAGTATCATTGATTCAAAAAATAAACTATCATTCATGGCTTTGTAATGTCACTATAGCTCTAAGGGTTACTTAACATAGTATTGCACTAACCTTGTGCTCACAAGTATGTTTAACACTTCATGTTCAAAAGTCTATCATCAATCATTGCATTATTGACCGTTGCAAAACTTTATCATAGCTCATTTTTGCCACTATCATGTACACCTTCAGACTGGCACTGTCATGCTTAGAAGTCTCCATTGTATTGATCATGAACATGCTTTTACACACTGCCCTAGCATGATTTATGTCATCTTACATGCTTGACATGATTTATATTGGAAGCATGCATACAAAAGCCTTTGTTGCTCATACTGCTTTTGTGATCAAGTCTCATGTACTTGCTAAATTTGCAACCTATGCACTTGCATTACTTTTGTCTAAGTGGACACCATGTTTACTCTATGACATTACATATATGGATGCTTTTGAAACATGCCAGGTCTATGTCTTTAGAAGGCATCCAATCATGACTACCTTTGCTACTATGACCATCCACTCAAATGATGAAGCCGACCCTTGATATGAATGCAAGTGCAAGACTCTGTGAGCTGTTGCTCCATGATAGAAATTTATTCACATAATGACTGCTCATGAATGATTGGTCACTATTGGGCTTTGTAAAAACTACTTCCTTGTCACGATCTATATCTGATTGTCCTTCTCTTATTGTGACTCTATTGAGTGAATACCTTTCATTTATGATAGTGATACCAACCAATTCACTTTCATAGGTGATGAGTATTCACTCAAAGTTGATAAGTGTGAAGATTTTACACTCTCATCCCTCTTAAAACAAGAGGGAAACATGTTGGGCTCAACCCTTTTCAGAGCCCATTTTAATCCACATGTTGTGATATCAAATGAAAATAACATAGCAATGCAAATTTCACCTATACCTGCACAGTGAAAAAATGTGTTAGATAAAACAATGAAGCACAATATATGATGGATGTTGATGATAATCCTCCACTTCTCTTGATATCTGTGATATTTCAAACTACCTCAATGCTTTATGAGAATAGACTATATGTTTGTTGATGTAGAACATGCAGAGAATATGGATCCCGAGCTCTAACACAACTTTCTCATCTCTCGCAGGCATTTCTGGAGCAGCAAAACTACTTCTGGAGCAACCAAGCAAGAAGTTGAACAAGGATGCAACAGTTCAACCTCGGGTTCGTCTTCAAGCAATGACAGATCCCTACTCTTCCCATATTCTCTTTTCTTTTTATATCTTCAAATGTATAGTTTATTTCTTATTATGTATTGAAATAGTTATTCCCATGGCTTGTGCGAGACACCATACATTTGTAATTATCAATAAAGATAGTATTTATGCAAAGCTTTTGCAAATATTTCTCTTGTATACACTTACATAATAAAGTATAATTTATTTGATAGCTACTTCTATGCATATGAATGTAACTTCAACATAAATCAATGTGTACCTTTTATCTTTGTTTTGTAAACACTATCTTGGCTCTACCTAATTGAGTTGGAAGCTAAATTAGGTAACGATGCCAACTCTCTCAAGGTGCACCATTAGTTGACACTTTGTTGAGCTAGATACTTTGTAATGAAATAAATTGCACAATATAAGAATAATATAAAATATGTTGCAAATACTTCATAATAACTAAGAGTAACATGCCACTTCGAGGGAGTGAACCTCCAAATATCTCCAATGAGCACAATTAGCAATATGATGATGAAATAAGACTCACAACCTCCTATATATACCTTATTTATGTCTAGGATATCATCCAAGTTGACTTAGATAACCCTATGTAAGCCCTAAACCAACGCTAACTAAATAACAATATAATAATGATAATATGGGTTAATTAAGAGTTAAGATAGCCACAATCCAACTATTTGTAACCCGATGTACTCTATTATTAAGGGCATAGCATGCCCCCCTCTTCAAAGAAGCATTGTCCTCAATGCTAAACAATTTTGGATGCTTCTGAATGAACTCCTTGTCCTCCCATGTGGCATCTTCAATTGGTAAAATATTTCATTGGATGAGATACTAGGTGAGTGTTCTAGTCCTTAGCTTCCTCGTGCATTTATGAAGAATACATTTTGGTTCTAAAATGATTCTTCCTTCTTCATTGAACTCGGGAAATATTATGTGAGTAGAGATATTATTCCCAATTACCTTTTTCAAACAAGAAACATGAAATAGTAGATGTATCTTTGTTGTTGGCAATTCAATCTTGTAGGCAACACTATCTATCTTTTGCATGATATGATATGGCCAAATATTTTGGAGATAAATTGTTATTCTTTGATTATTGCTTCAATGACATTTGCTTGTAAGGTTGCAATCTCAAGAAAACCCAATCCCCAACTTCAAAACTTCTTTCACTACGGTGTTGGTCTGCCTTCTGCTTTATTTAATTTTGTGCCATGGATAGAATATCTTTAAATATTGAAAGTACTTATTAATGAAGCATGTGGTCCTCCATAGCGTGAACTCTTGGTGACACCTTCGATGATGATGTAAAGGAAGGAGGATGATATCCATACAATGCTATAATGGAGACATTTTTTATGAACTATGAAACGAAGTGTTATACCACCATTCTAATAGTGGTAGCCAATCTACCCATTGAGACTATTTATATGAAGTGAAACAATGTAGATATCCTTCCAAACACTTATTAACAACCTTTGTTTACCCATTAGATTGAGGATGGTATGAAGAACTATGAGCCAATTGAGTACCCAAACATTTGAATAAATTTTTCCAAAAGTTACTAGTAAAGATAGGATCATAGTCACTAATAATAACCTTAGGTATACCATGTAGCTTTTGAATATTCTATAAAAATTCTTTTGCCACTGTATTTTTTGTAAAAGGATGTGATAATGCAATGAAATATGCATATTTAGTGAGACAATCCACTACTACCATGATAGAATTCTTACCATTAGATCTTGGAAGCCCTGTAATGAAGTCCATGGAGACCTCTTCCCAATGTTGGCTATAAATAACTAAGAGTTGCAAGAGACCAGGTGTCTTAATTGTCTCCTCTTTATTCCTTTGATAAACTAAACATTCTTCCACAAAATTTTGAACATCCCCTTTTAGCCCTTCCCAAAAGAAGTCTTTTTTGACTCAATGATGTGTCTTAAAAAATCTTGAATGACCACCCACTAGAGACTCGTGAAGCTTTGTGAGAATCTTTTCTTTGAGAGAGGAATTCTTGCAAAGATACAATCACTCTTTATACCACAAAGTATCTCCCTTCGAGAAAAAGTTATCTAAACTATTAGGATCACTCTGTAGTAGTTGAATGAGATTACTTGTAGCAACATCATTTTGCCACTTTGTTTTGGCTTCGACTACTCAATCTTCTCGTAATATTGAAATGCATCACATTCCACAAAAAAATCCTTGGTAAAATTTGGAGTGGAAAGCACTAGAGTTGTACACATAGCCTTCTTCAACATTTCAAATGCTACACTAGCGGTTTCATTCCAATGAAAAGAATCCTTCTTCAATAAAGTTGTGAAAGGTTATGTTATATGGCCATAATTCTTCACATTCCTTCTATCGTATCCAGTCAATCCTAAGAAACCCTTCAATTTCTTAATAGTTTTGGGAATAGGCTATTCCTTGATAGCCTTAATTTTGTTAAGATTCACCTTTAATCCTCTAATGGAATGAATTGGAACCCCTTGCAAATTACCCATTTTCATACCCTTCACCTTAGAAAACGTAATTTCGATGATGAAATTCTGACATCCACCACCTTTTCTTGTCCACCCAGTAGCTTGTTTTTGTTAGTGGAGGAATTTTGTCTAGGACACTTGTGTGTTGTGTAGATGTCTGCACCTCGTGTTGATGTCCTAATAGGATTCTTGCCTTTGGAATCTACAGGCATGTTACATTCCTCCATTGGATGCAAACCGTAATGCCTCTTGCTCCCTTGACCGATGCAAAACAACTCTTTTTCCTCCTTTCCATTCAAATTGTCTAATTCTCCATTCCACTCAACTTCTTCACCATTCTTGTACACTTCACTAGATTCTTGATGCTTTCTTGATTAACTCTCACACTTTCAGGATTCACCCTCACCTCCATTGTAGCTGCAAGCTGCTAATTTCTTAGCTCCTCCACTTTGTTTGTTACAACAACATTATTATTAGAGAACTTGCAAGCTCGCTCCTTCCTCTACTTGCCTTGAGGGCACATAGTTATGAATATGATATCCTCCATTGTCACTTGCTTCTACATCATTGTGTTACATAGTAGCATATTGTTGTTTGTTCCATTGCTTGGCATCTCTATTTCCATACACTTTCTTTATCATTTTCTACATCGTTGCTATCTAGTTATCTGTGGAGGTGGAAACACCAAAGCAGGGGATTGACTGAGGCATTCCTCTAAAAACATCCACAACATTTTCCTTGGTCTTGCCTGTGTAGGTGCTTCTCGTTTGGATTTGTTTGAAGAATCATGTTGCAAGGAGTTTAGTATCATTTTCTCATTTCCTTGTCAATTTGAGCATAGTTAACTTTAAAGTATTCTTCTTGTGGTACTGCATTTTTTTTACCTTTTTTGTTATTTAATCATAACATTAAATATCTACTAATTAGATTGTTAGTTGTATTTTTTGTGTTTTAATCTGTCTCAAAAGTCTTCTATCTGTACAAACGCCAATGCCCCACTGAGACGCCAACATGCTACGCCGGAGTCTGTGTTCTGCACTGCTGTCCTTAGGCAAAGATCTATCTAAGAAATAGGTTAGAATCTGGAAATCTACTTGTTTGACTTCCTGAAACATTCGGGTTAGTAGAAGGACAATAACTATCATATTTCTCTTCCTTTTTGACCTTATCATCTTAACCTTTATGAATCATTTAGCAAGCTTGAGGTAGATCAAGGCAGCCTGTTGCTTAGGACCCTCTTGTGACCTATGGTCTTGGAGCAGCTGGTTCCCCTGCTCTACATTTTGGTGAACCCGGTGTGAAATATTTTGATTCCTTTTTGTGGTGTTGAAGGAACCTTCTCTCATATTCTAGGTGTGTTGTAGGTTTGTATGTTGCAAGGAACATAACCTTGCAATCCAACCTACAACCCCTAGCAGCGTAGTTAGAAGGATCCCTAGGCATTGGCAAGAAAAATATAGATATGTCATCATATGATTTATGAAACCTTAGAGTGTTATGAGGAAGTCCTCTCAAAGTGCGTAAGCATGGCCTCTTTTATGCATCTTCCTATCCCCTCTGCTTAGCTTGCGAATTGATCACCAAATATAACTTTCACATTGTAGGACTTGACTATGAACAAAGAGCCTTCTCCTCTATACATTCCCACTTGCATCAATGGGAACATCATGATTGGTGTTTTGGTCGATCCCATGTGTCGTGTGAATGTTATAATAGAGGAGACTCTACTGATAACTTTCTTACATAAGGATGGGTATGATGAATCAAAGAGCACAATACATACACATGATAGACTCTTGGTCCCTTCAATTGGTTCCATTACTCTCTCAATCTTGGTAAGACCTAGGATAATAAATTCTCCTTTTGATATCATCCCAGAGTTGGACTTGTTTAGAGTGAAACTAGGCATCCCATGGCTAGTTTCCATGAATGTAGTCACTTCAGTAATTCATAAGTGTTTAAAGTTTTCTCATGATGGCTCAGTGCACGTTGTGCACGACACAAGGTATAAACCTCTGGTGTCACATGGGGGCTACTCGTTAGATCACTTTTAGCTTTCCCCAGTTGGTCTACTTCCTCCAAGGATAAACTTCTTGTATCACACCTATGTCAAATATAAGAATGGAGGCATAACATTGAAGGTGACCTACCCTGTCTCTCCTTACACCATTTCAGTCAAAGGTGTTCTGATCGCTCAGCAACAAGCTTCCTCCTCCTCTCAACAAAAGGGGAAGGAGAAGCTTGCTCGCGTCCATGGGCCTTCCTCTTCTTTTGTTGTTTCATTTGCTTCTTCCTCTCAACTTATTGTGGCGCCTTTGACCTTTGCTCCCATGCCTTGCATGGGGAGTCCAATGGTGCCCACTTAGCGAAAGGCCAAGCATCAAGTATTTGAAATTATTGTCTTACCCATGGTGTCAAGGCCCATTTTCTATGGTAACGTGAAGGGCCCTCATGGAGTTTCCCCTATGTGTCAACCTCTGTGGCCTCCTACCGCTCTTGCCCCTTAAACAATGAACGGGAAGAGGCCCACTGCTAAGGCGCCTATGTCTCCTTCTCCACCTATTGTCCTTTTTGCTCCTGCACCTCCTGCTCCTATTCCTATCTAGGAGGTTGCCCTTCCATCGACAACGATTGTGGAGGACACACCTATGATGGAACATGAGCCTTCGGTTCCTTCTCAAGCAACGAGTTCTAGTTCCCAAAGCCGACAAAACTAGCTTGTGCATGATTGTAAGCGCTGAAGGAAGGATCTGGTTGCTAAACAAGCTACCTTGTTGAAGGTAGAAGGGGAGATAGCAACTCTTATTTTGACATCTCCTAGTGTGCCTCCCTCTTCCTTTCACTTCAATTCCCATCACCTCAGTTTTGCTTCTGGCTCCACCCGTGAATGCTGATGACCCTCACCCAAAAAGGGTGTAGGTGTTCATCGCTCCCTCGGTGGAGCCCCCTCTTCTGATGTCCCTACTGGAAATCCCTCCATTTTTTTGGCCCATGGACATGTCGAACACCATGATAGTGTCTGTTGTGGTCTTGTCCTCTTCCTCATCGTCTTCCACTTCTTTTGTGGGGATTCTGCATCCTCCACTGAAGCATAAATTGGAGGATGACCTCGCTTCTAATGGAGGTCAAAAGAAGGGATAACCTTCTTTGGGAGAGGGTTCTTCTTTGGCTTGCATCGTCCTTGTGACAGAGGCAACCCCAACGTCTCCTGAGTTTGTCACTGTCTCTTTTGATAAGATTGATGTTGGATCTCATGTGCCTCCTTCATCTCCCACTCAATTAACACATGTCGCTCCTATTAAGTGCATGTTTAACTCGGTAGATGATGTCCCGACTCTGTCAGCGATCTTCGCTAGATCGATGACTTTTACCTCACATGAGTTGAGTGAAGGAGACCTTAAGAGGCCTTCTTTATTAGCTCTTGTCATAGGAGAGTTGGAGGGTACTCCCCTTGCTATCCCACTCTTGTAGGATCATCTTCCCTCCCTATATAATTATCTAGATTGGGAGAGCGACGACCTCTTGGTTGATGAGGACTAGGAGAGTGCCTCTTCTTTATTTGTATATTAGAATTGTGTGTGTGTTGTGTTTCACTCATGATTTTTTTTGTGTGTTCCTGGAGGACCCTTGTCACCCTTGTAGGTGCTTGGATACAAAAGTGAAATTGTGTCGTAAATTTCTTCTATGTGTTTCATCATTCTCCTATATGTTGTAACTTGATTTTCGACAATTGGGGATGATGCAAAGTGTTAGGGGAATTTAGGCATCCCATCCATGTTGACCCAATTTTTTAATTTTTATTTTGTCTTCATGTGATCTTCTTCACGTTCTGATACATTTGGGGATTGATGATAGTTCATATGTATATTATATTATCTATATATATATATCTATGAATAGTTTTGACCCCAAATTATCAGATCCCCCTATCTCTTGATTTCTTCATCTTTGCTTATTTTTCTTTGTTTATCTTTCTCTCTTCTTTTCTTGCTTCTTGATGTTCTGGTGCCTATGTGTTTTACCTCATGTGCATGACAACATTTCCACGTCTACATTGCGTCATGTATCGTGGGTCACAACATCTCTACATTTCCTCTCTCCTTAGAATGTCACGTGCTCCTTCAGTTCACATGCACCATCCTAAGGGGGGCTCCTACTTCTTTGATTTTCAATAAGGTGCATTCAGTGGCCAATGAATCCCTTACTGAGAATGCTGCATTTTTTCAAAATTACATCCTTCATTAAGGATCCCCTTAGTAATATTTTCTTTCGAAAACAAATTCGTAGCAAAATGAATTGGACAACTTGCCTTTGAGAAGGCCATTCTTTTTCGAATTCCTTGACGAAATATATTTTAAAGGGATTCCTTGATGATAAGATCATTTGATAAAATGTCATCGCTTTTCAAATGGAGCATCCCTTTGCATGGAACCCCTACTGTGTTGAAGGGTTCCCAAGGGACCCCTTTGAAAACTCTTCCTTCAATTGCTTGTTTTGAGATACAACTGTCTGTTTGCATGACTTTTGCTTGCCTAACATATTTTTTCTATTGATTAACATATTTCTTTGCAGAACCAAGCACATGTGAAGCTACTTTTACAATCAACCTTGGAGGACTAAGCACCTTGTCAAGCTTTCCTTGTAGGACTGAGCACCTATGAGGACCAACCAGACTCAGTGGAGCCTTTTGTTTCCGACCCCCAGGACCAAGCACTTGAGGCACCTTCTTTGCAGGACCAAGCACCTGTAAAACGCTTTCTATTTGCAGGACTGAACATCTATGGAATATTTGTTCACCTTATGTGGGAACAAGCACCCACGAAGCCAATTTTGTAAGATTGAGCACTTGTAAAGCTTTTGTTCATCTTCTACAAGATTGAGTACCTGTGTAGCCATCTCGCTCTCCTGGACATTCGAGCATGTTAGATCATAGTTTGCCTCCTCGATGGTTTAGGTATACGCTCTTCATATTTTTCTCTACTTTACCTCATATTCACTAACATGTATGCTCGCTAAAGTGGCGGCAAAATGTAATGGCATTAATTTGCACCCCTTGTGAATTCCCCATTTTCGTACCCTTCACCTTAGAAACTGTAATTTTGATGATGCAATTCCAACATCCACCCCCTTTTATTGTCCACTTGGCAGCCTTTTTCATGTCGGTGGAGGAATTTTGTTCACGACGTGCATGCATCGTGCTACCATTCTGACATGATTCCTGCCTCTAGAATTTGTAGAGGCATTACATTCCTCCATTGGACACGAACTGTAATGCCTCTTGCTCCCTTGACCAACACAAAATGACTCTTTTTCCTCCTTTCCTTTCAAATTGTCTAATTCTCCATTCCACTCAACTTCTTCACCATTCTTGCACACTTGACTAGATTCTTGATGTTTTCTTGATCAACTCTCACGCTTTTAAGCTTCACCCTCACCTCCATTGTAGTTGCAAGCTGTTGATTTTTTTTCTCCTCCACTTCATTTGTTGCATAGTGTTGTTATTGGAGAACTTGCAAGCTTGCTCCTTCCTCTATTTTCCTTGAGAGCATGTAGTTGTGAAGGTGATATCCTCCATTTTCACTTGCTTTTGCATCATTGTGTTATGTAGTAGCATATTGTTGTTTGTGTCATTGATTGGCATCTCTATTTCTATACACTTTCTTTATCATTTTCTACATCATTTTTATCTAGTTGTCTATGGAGATGGAAACACCAAAGCAGGGGATTGATTGAGGCAGTCCTCTAAAAATAGCCCCAACATTTTCCTTGGTCTTGTGTATGTAGGTGCTTCTTGGTTGGAGTTTTTTGAAGAATCGTGTTGCAAGGAGTTCAGTATCATTTTCTCATTTCCTTTATCAATTCGAGCATAGTTAGTTAAAGTATTCTTCTTATGGTATTGCATTTTCGTATCTTTTCTATTATTTCATAATAGCATAAAATATCTACTAGTCATACTGTTGGTTGTATTTTTCATGTTTTAATATATCCCATAGGTATTTTGTTTGTAGGGATGCTAGCGCCCCACTAAGGCATCAGTGCACTGTGTTGGAGTCCATATCTTGCGCTATCATCCTCAGTCAAAGAGCTATCTGAGTAGTAGGTTAGACTATGGAAATTAGCTCATTTTACTCCATAAAACATTCAAGTTAGTAGGACAGTAGCTATCAGATTGCTCTTCCTTTTCAACCTTAGTATCTAAACCTTTTTGAATCATTTAGCAAGATTGAGGTAGATCAGGACAACTTGTTGCTTAGGACCCTCCCATGACTTCGGGTCTCGAAGCAATCAATTCCCCTCCTTGACAACTCCTTCATGTGAAACTATGTGTCCAAGGTACTCCACCTTATTGAGACCAAAAGCACACTTAGATGGCTTAGCATAGAGTTTATGATCTTCGAGAACTTGTAATACTTGATTTACATTTTGCAAATGTTCTTCTCATATCTTGTTATAAATCAATATATCATCAAAGAACACTAATACAAATTTCCTCAAGAATTTATTAAAGATGGAATTCATCAAAATTTGAAATGTATATGGTGCATTGGTAAGACCAAATGACATCACCAAAAACTCATAATGACCTTCATGAGCTAAATGTTTTCTTATAAATATCTTTATCCTTAATTCAAATTTGGTGATAACTTGATCTAAGATCTAACTTTGCAAAATACATAGCTCCATCCAATTCATCTAGAAAATCACCAATGGCCGAAATAGGAAACTTATGTTTGATGGTGTATATGTTGAACACTCTATAGTTTGGGTACATGCGCTGAGTTTCATCTTTCTTCTGCACCATCACCACAGGCAAGGAGTAAGCACTTTGGCTATGCCTAATAATTCCTACCTCTAACATCTCAACAATCTTTTTTATCTCACTTTTCTATATATGTGGGTACCTATAAGGCCTGATGTTGGGTGGTTGGATTCTTGGAACTAGTTTTATCGCATGGTCATGATCCCTCTTAGGAGGAAGTACTTTAGGCATATCTCCAAAAACCGTTGAGTGACAATCAATTATTGCTTGTAAATATGGATGGGTGGAAGCATTAGATTGAGAGACTTCTAAGGAACAGAACTGGGCCACAAATCCATCAAATCCTTTCTTAAGAAATTTCTACATTTGATGAGAGCTTACCATTTGTGGGGGATTTTTCTTCAACCCTCTTAGCTCTATTGTCTTTCCTTCTTATTGAAATCTCATGAATAGTTCTTGGAAGTTCATCTCAATTGTTCCCAAAGTAATAAGCTATTGTACTCCCAAAACAATCTCTACTACACCCATGGAGATAGAATACATTAGGCTATCAAGGTGATAATCTCCCATGGATATATTAATGCTATAACACTTTATAGAATAACTAATAGTACCACCATCTTCAATCAAGACCTGAAACTTTGGAGTTGGATATATAAAATAATTTAGATGAGTAACCAACTTTTGTTGATGAAATTATGAGTACTACCCGAGTTGATCAACATTGTTACTTTTTGCTTCTTTATGAAACCCACTACCTTGAGAGTTTGTGGAGCACTATGATCAAAGAGTGCATGACAAGAAATGATTGGTTGGGTATCATTTGATGTATCATCCAAATCCCTATCACTCTCTAATATTGGTTCCTCCTCTTCTTCCTCACTCAGACCTCCAATACACAACAATTTCTTTTCACTGCATTTATGTCCTTGACTATATTTATTGTCACAATTGAAGCATAACCCTTTTTCTCTCTTCTCCATTTATTTTGGATTCAACTAGCTAGTAGGTTGTGGTAATGAATGTGTAGGATATTTACTTTCGTTGGAATTTACAATCCATTGTCACCTACAAGCCAAAAAATCTCAAATTGTTTTTCCATTACTATTGCTTGTGATAAGGAGTGTGGTTGGAACAACCCTACTTATTTTATGCGAACCTTTAAATTGCCAAGAAATAGTTTCTTCAAATTTTCCTGTCACATTCTCCACTCTTAGAGAAAGGGTCTGAAATTTGAATATAATCCTTGACCATGCTTGTTTATTTTAATTTAATGGCTATTCATAAAGTTATCTCCATATGGATAGCAAATTTCTCTTGAAAATTTGACCATGTGACCACACAACCCTTTTTATTCTCATCATATAACAAACGATACCAAATAAAATGATCTATGAGTTATGCAACTTTGTGGTTTGGCCACCCATTGGTTATTATGGGATGACTCAGATGTGGATTGTTTATATCTATAGGTATTGTTGATGCATATATAGTTAGTTGGCCTTGTCTATGGTCATTTGTGCATTGGTATGTTACGTTTCGATAAGATGATGTATGATTTGAGTGCTTCAAAACCCAATTATTTGGACTTGTAACATGTTTTTTTTATCACAATCTCATTGATAGCTTGGTTACATAATTCAATGGGAGCTTTTTACAGTGATGTGTTTGTTGTGGTTTATCTACTTGGTTTGAAGATGTTGGTTCTATCATATTCTCTGGAGTTGATTGTATTACAATTGAGTGTGCATGGATGATGGACAATTTTAATTTAGTAGATGGTTATTTTAATGTGATTGGAGATGTTGACATCCTGATTAGCCATGGTGGATTCTTCGAGTATTTGGTTGAGGTGTTAGTATATGATTTTTTTTTTGATAGTGATCCTTGGTTCAAAGGATGCTTGATATTGTGCCATGGTGGAATATTAATCATGTTAGAGTATTTGCATGATATAAGTGCTCTTGGGAGTAGGACATGTTCATTGGAGCATATGATCTTTTTTCAATGAGATATTGGATCATGATGTCATGCTGCATTTTAGGTTCTATAGTGAGAGCTATAATAATGATCTATTTAGTTATCTTGTTATTAAGTTATATGGTCATATTCTTGGGAGTTTCATGATAGTATGATGTTGCATTTGAATTTTAGTATTTATTTCAATCAAATATTTATGCTCATGGATATTTGGAGGCATGGTTGAGGCTAGTGTTCTCTTGAGTTTAGAGACATGTCAAGATAGTTACTCTTTGGAGGTTTCAACATGAAGTTCAAGGAGCCTTCACTTGGATATGGACACAAGTTCATAATGGACCTACATAGGATATTGTTCCTAGAGAGAGCCATTGTAGCTTGGTATTTTTTAGAGAAGTAATCCAATTTCTCACTCTTGGTCTACTCGATAGATAATTATCTGATAGGTATTGTTCGTCTTGCTTTTAGATACATTATATTTTATGCTTGATCTTCTTATAGATATGGATCTTGAACTATTTTTGTTAGCTCTAGAGGGTTCATTTGAGGAGGGTTTTATGACAAAAATCATGACCAAGGGGTCTTATCAAACCATCTGATCACACAAGAAACACAACACTCAACACAATGTAAACCAAAAAAATGCAAACAAAAACTCATGATGATTTTACTAAATTCAAATTTAACTCCAATTTACTTTACAAAAAAAATATACAACAAAACATTACATGCAAACTTTCATGCCCTCTTACCATCCATTTCTCCTTGTTCAAACTTCCCTCCATTTACATCTAACTCTATTCATACTACTACATAGCACCTCTTCTTCTTTTGAAGATTAAATTTTTGTTTTAAAACATCCTCTCCCATATTCCAACTTGTATTAGACTCTTTCTCAATTTTCCAACACAACACTCAATACAATGTAAACCAAAAAGCGCATACAAAAACTCATAATGATTTTAATAAATCTAAATTTAACTCCAATTTACTTTACAAAAAAAATCTACAACAAAACATTACATACAAACCTTCATGACCTCTTACTATCCATTTCTCCTTGAAAATTTCCCTCCATTTACATCTAACTCTATTCACACTTCTACGTAGCACCTCTTCTTATTTTTGAAGATTAAATTTATGTTTTAGAACATCCAAAATGGTGTAGATTTCTCTCCCATAGTCCAACCCATACTACACTCTTTCCCAATTTTCCAACATCTTCCTCTATCCTTTAATCATATTCTATAATTCTATTCATTTTCTGATTTAAATTGCTTAAAGAATGGGAAACTTTTTCCCATTCCAGCACAACTCCTTAAAGATTTTTTTACTATTTAAATCACTCCCATACAAGGCTGATCTCTTCTTTCAACATTGTTCCTTTTTAAATATTATTTATTTGTTTAAAAGCACTCTAGAAAATGGACATATTTTCCCATTCTAGGAGAAAGGTCCCAGTTACTGCCGGCCTTCCAATTATCGTTCACTCCTTGCTCACTTTACCCCCCCAAAAAAAAAAATATTCGACCCACTAAAAAACTTTCTTTAATCTAATAGAAAATTGCAAAAACACCAATACATGTTTACAATTCAATGTGTAGTTGACCAATGTAGGTAGTCAACTACATATACATTTGCATTTACAATACAAGTCTAGTTGCATAGAAAAAAGCTCATTTACAATTTATAAAAATCTTTTATTATTAGAAATACCCCCACTTGCAAAAGGTGCCACCCTCAATACATATTATATTAATAAATACATATGCACACTTAATGGTGCTTGAAATGACATAATGACAAACTCCTATCAACTCTATGGGATGTCAAATGCACATTCTTCAACACTCTCTTTGTTAATTGCATGTATTAACTTCATTCCTTATAGGTACCTGCATAATTAAATATTGGTGTAAGGCTCCCCCAATAAATGTCAAGTCCAAATATAATGCAAAGTTCAGTTAATTCACCATAAAAAACCTATGTAATTGAAAGCTACAAATTCAAATGATCGAATCTTCCCCAAACAAATTCAAATTTGAAACACAACAACCAAATTGAATGCATTGAATTGTTAGATTCAACTTACTAAATAAGAGGGAAAGTAGCCAACGACATTCACAATTATTCTCTTTTGTGAATTACTGTAGTGAACAAATATTCTCTACAAACTACAGAGCATCGACATGCATCCTCTGTGCATTCCTCAAATATCCACGGTTTTTCAAGTTGGTACATTCTACATTCTACTTAAAGTTATTTTCATGAGTTGTGCATTTAATAGTTATATTCATGCAGTGTCTATTTATATGTTACGAGTAAATGAGGGTCTTTTTTGGTCACGAGTTATTCATTACAAACCTCATTTATAAATTTAGTAAACTATGTGTTCATTTACTATTTTTGGTTATCTTTCAATGCTTATATTTGTCATTTATTTCATATATGTCTCCTTTATATTTTGTGTCTCTTGTTCATTCAACAAATCAATATAAGCATGATGAACCATTCTTTATATATATCAATTAATTCATAGAAGGCTCCTTTATACTTAAAAAAAAGTGTACACATCATCTTTCATTTTCATTATATATATGTGTGTGTGTGTGTGTGTATTAATATATGTGTATTATGGGAATGAAAGATAAAACTTGTTGTTGTGCCTTGAGATCTGAGCCTACCCAATTATTGAGAAGGTTCTTGAAGAAGCCAATTGTTTCTTCTACTATTTCTTCTAGCTTCTCTAATAATACACCATTAGCTGATTTGATCATTGTGATCCTATTCATATTTATCTTAGCTTTTGTGACATTATGGAAGTATTTCAAATTTTTGTTAGGTCTTCCCTTATCCAAATATCTCTTGACTTTTGTCTCTAATGAATTTCTTCCTTTGATGAGACATCCTACCACTTGCTTAAAAGCTCTTTCTCTCTCAAAAATTTCCTTTCATCCATGCCTTGATCTAAAACCTCTCCATTAAAAGACTGAATTTCAGACTCCAAGTGTTTTTTGGTTTCAAAGATGTTTTTAAAACTGAGTTTTTTCCATTCCCTCACTTGATGTTTTAGCAGCTTCAATTTTGCTACTACTCTGAACATTTTAGACCCTGTCGGATTTGACTCATCCCACCATTGTTAAACTAGTTTGAAGAAATCTTTCTTCTTTAATCACATGTTCTCAAACTTGAACAAATGTCTGATAGGATTTTTTTCCCCCAAGTTATTTAAGAAAATTAGATAATGATCTGACCCTAAAAGTTGAAGGATTATACCTTCCAATGAGCAGGGGAAGGATCCCAATTTCCCTCTAAACAAGTACCTATCAAGTTTCTCAGCTATGTTGCTAAACCCTAGCCTTCTATTATTCCAAGTCAAAGACCCATTTTCCAAATGAATGTCTAGCAACCTATTTCTTTCTACAAAACTCTTGAAATCATACTGATATTGTTGTTTTCTATTACACCCCGTAGTATATTTACTTAGTTACATTTACCTAGCTGGATGAAATATTTTCATATGTGTGTGTGTTTGTTACTTTGATGGAAATAAATGTGAATATACTTTGTATGTATGGATCATTGGAAATATAATGAATAAATGGTTGATTCAAATTGATGTTATATATGTGTCTTAATTCTAACTATTGAATATATATTGCAAGTGATTGTTTTGTGATCGATTGACTACCTTTGCAAATGTGACAAGTTGGTTGCAGGTGCAGGTTCACGCCTCTAGAAGGGAGAAGAAGTATCACACAGGAGAAGGATTTTGGTCTGGAAACCCTTAAGAGAGTCTAAACCGAGCTTTCACACACTCACTAATAGAATAGTCAAGTCAATAGTTTTGGGTAAAGGTATGATACCTTGAATTGATTGTTAGGAAAGGTTTTGTTGTTTATGAGGTCATGCTTCAAATAAGAGTTTTAGTTTCTTTGTGTTTTTGAGTAGTTAGATTTAAAAGTACAATCGATGAGATATATACATACTTATATGCATGTCCATGATGAACTCATACACATGAGTAATTGTATACATAAGTATACATAGATGGACGTATCTACGCATGCTTATGGGCGAGTTACCCATATGCGCGGGAACATCAAATGGATAAGGTGACATGTATACATATGTATATATATTTAGTGCATATATGTCAATTGATATTATTGCTTTGTGTATATACATATTGATATATGTGTATGTATTGATGTGAAGGCAATGTCCATACAAGTATATTAATATATATATATATACATGTGTGATATTAGTTTGAATACTAAATGGACATAAGTTTATACATTTGAATATCGAATGAAGTATATCGATAATCATATGAATATATAAATATATATATATATCTCTAAATATATATATATATATATACATACATACATATATATATATACATATATACATATATGTATATATATATATTAACATGTGGATGCGGTTGTTGGTGTGGGTGGTTGTTGTGCCATGTTTGTTTTTTCTCCTCCCGTGGATGTCCTTGTGTGGGTGATCCTCTTGTTGTGTTTATGGATGCCTCTCTTGGTGTGGGTGAGTATGGGTTTCTTTGAGGAAGTTTGGGTGCATATTGGGCCTCTCTTTGTTCCTATTCGGTGTAATAGGAAGGCTTGGTGGTCTTTATTGTTGGTCTGTTTTGTCTCTGGATTCCTCTTGGTTGTCCTTTTCTTTTTCCTGACACTCGTTTGGTGGCTCTTTTTTGGGGTTTTTTGTTCTTGGAATGTTTTGAGCTCTTCCTGGCCCCTCTTTGAGGTGTGGTGGTGTTTCCCATTGGTTGGTTGTTGGGAGTTTTGGCTTATCTATGGCTCTAACCAATGTGTTGGGGTTGCTTAGTGTGCCTTCCTACTAGCCCTTCTCCTAATTTCCATCTTGTTTAGGTTTCCTTGTTCCTCTTAGGGGTTGGGTGTTCTCAGTCACTCTGGGATTGAAACTCTGCATTTGGTGGACTTTAGGCTTGCGGTGTTCTCTGTGGCCTTGTTTTCTTTGGTTGACTTTATGTTGTGGCCCTATACTCTCAGGCTAAATGTCTTTGGATCCTCCTTGCTGAGGATGTTGTTTTTCCTCTTGCCTCCCAGGTGGCTAATGTTGAGGTTTGTGGTCTTTTCTTAGGTCGAGCTGCTTCATGTTAGTATTCTATTGGCTCAATTGGTTTGGCCTTGTGTGAAGGCTCAAAAGTGGGTGAGTGATTGGCTTGCTGCTGGGTTATTTTCTATGGAAACCTAGTTGAGTTCTTATGTGAAAGTTGTGAAGGTGGACCTATGGTGTTTGTATGGGTTTCTTCTCCTGGTCTACAACTTGTTTCTGGTGTAGTGTTTACTAGAGGATGGTACGGTTGCGTTCTTGGCTATTGAGTTAGATTTCTCCTCTAGTCCTATGGAGGTGGACCTCCCTCAGATGTTCTTATTGAGGTGTACTATTCTCCTATGGAGGTGGAGGCAGAGGGTGCTGGTGATTTCTGGTTGCAGTGGTCTTGCTGCTGGTAGCAATCTCTCCAATAGAGGGGAGCCCATTCCTTTAGAGGTGTGTTTGGAGTTGGTTTCCTGTCACCATAGTGTTTTGACGGAGGTGTTGCTATTGGAGCTTTCCATGGATGATTTGGGATCTTTGGCTTCTCTTGTTTTGCTGTAGACTAGGTGGTATTCTAAGTTTCTTTCTATGTCCCAACATTATGAACTGATTAGGGGTTTAATGGTGTCCTACATCATTAATCTGGGTATCTTTCTTGGCTCTATGGTGTATTCTATGAGCGGCTGGTTTGCCGACGCTTGGAAGACACAAGCGGTTTCTTTGTATCTCTAAGGGTTTCTGGTCCCAAGTAAAACCAGGTTGTATTCGGGGTTTCAGGCCCTTGACTATTTGTTTGATGCAGCAGATGTAGTCATGTTTATCTTTTAGAAGTTGTGGTGCTATTGTAGGTTTATGGTTTATTTTCTGTAGCCTGCCTTTCCTTGTATTGGGTTTTGGGGCCCCATCAAAACCCGCTTTTACCTCTAATAAAAAACATGTATATATATATGTATGTATATATATGTATATATATGTATGTATAATGAAATATATGCAATGCATATTAATGTATATATATATATGTATATATGTATATATGTATATATATGAATATATGCAATGCATATATATATTGTTATTGATATACTCTAATGTTTGTATAAAGTGTTGTTTATATATAAGGCACACATTTTAAATAATGAAGGGTGCAACAAAGAAGCGCAAATTTATGTAGCGCTATTAACATTTATTATGATATACCATATTTGGAATGAAACACAATATTAAGAAAGGCGCGTGGGGAGATATAAGATTTGGTCAATAAATATTGAAAGCTATTTGCAAAGCATTTAAAAGCTTTGACTCAATCATAAATCTACAAAACACCGAAAGCATGTAAGAGGTTAATGTGGCACCAAACTATGAATATATGCATTTCATTAGAAGTCTAATTTGTGGGCTTTGTACAACAATAGAAACTAAAGTAAATGAGAGAATGAGTCATGTGAATGATGGTAGAGTTAGAGTCGACCTATTTAATATTTTACCTTGCATATCTAAAATGCATTCTTGATGTCTTTAAAAGAAGCGACCTATTGCGTTAATTTTCTAAGTACCATGTTTTAAATTTGCCACTATTTATTTTCCAAGCTAAGTCAAACCATGCAAGTTGAGAAGTATCGAACCATCCACCTTGTTTCTAGCTTGTAAGTGTTGATTTTTGTGTATATATAGAGGCATTCTTTACCTCAAAGGGACACATAATTTGCACTCTGTTGTTATTTTTATGAGAGTTGCTATTTTTTTCTTGAGTTTTATGAGAGATTTTGAGAGTGAATTGCAAGAGTTTTATTATGAGAATTTGTAAGGGAGTTTGGGGAAGTGTAGAAGTGATTTGTTTCCAAGTAGCAAGCTGATTTGAGGGGGCTAGGAATTGGAAACCAACTAGATCAATTGGAGCTTTATACTTACAAGCATGTTGAATCTTACTCTTTTATGACTGTTTGATTTTAAATTGATTATATTTTGCTTGTTAGTTGTTTGGAAAAGTAATAAGCTTTTAGGGAAAGATTGTTTTTGACATTTGAGAATAGATTGTCAATTGTTGTTATAGATTTAAATTCTCTATTATTTGAAGTGATTGTACATACTCCATATTGAGGAGTTGGTGAAAATATAGTTATACATATAGTATTGAGATCTTTAATTGAGTGAAGTCAATATAGCTTAAGCTAGTTCGAATTGGTAGGTTATGGAAACACATTTTTAACCTATTAGAGGAGTCATAAAATACTTAGTGTATATAGGTTGTTACTAGGGTTGTAGATTATCCAATGGAGGGAATTGCCTATGCATAAAATATAATTGGTCTTAACAAATTGAGTTAGAATGGTGGATGAGCGTGTGATGTCCATTCTAAAATAGGGGTGATGAATACTTTTTCCAAAGTGGTGTAATTCACCACTGGTTACACTGTCAATTCATTGTGTTACCTTACTCATTCATGCTAGTTTGAGATTGTCATACATGTAGAACATAGATGAGTTGTATGGTAAAGTTCTAGTTATGCATGACACAACACCATCTTAGACTAGGCTAGTACTATGTGGTTTCAAGACCAAAGCTCTTCATCGAAGGGTAGGGCCATCTTACCATATGTGGTAGATGTGTGGGGGACCGCAGTTAGTCTGTGGATGGCAGAAAAGCACTTGAGTGATGCTTCTCCTCCTAGTCGATAAGCCAATATTTGAAAGGGGATTTCTTGGATCAATTGTATTTCTAGTGCCAATGGAGCTCATATGAGCTATGAATGTAACTTGTATCTATTTATTTGAAATATGGAAAATGTATTTTGTATTTGGATTATGAAATCATTTCTTTGGAAATATTGTACAATTCGTTGAATGAAATAAGAAATATATTTTGTTGCTATCATGTGTGCATTTTATCTTGTTTAAAAAGAAAATCTTTTATTGCTATGTGTTTAGCCATTAGATTAAATCCACTTGTGGTAAAACATAGGAAAATTATTGTGTAGAACAAGGGGCATGTTACACGTGGTATCAAAGCTACTAGGTTTAGCTTTGGAACCTATGTGCTCGCTATGTTTTCCCTTCCAACATTATGTGAATACTAATGTTTGGTAAATTCTTGTGCCAGGATGGTGTGTCTCAGGTTAACTACAAGAAAGTTAGTTATTAGGAATGAGTGTTATCTAAGGGCCAATAAGGAAAAGGAAGCCCTTGTTCGTATTATAGAAGGAACTAACTATGACAAGGCCATCTGGCTAAGTGATACTGAGAGAATTAGTCACACTCTATTGAAAATTAGCCAAGAAAAGAGAAGGATGAGGAATGAAGCCAAATTCAACTATCTACCTCGTGTCTCTCTGGCAAAATCAGACTCACTATCACTTTCTAGGGATATACCCTCAAAATGTAGCATCAGTCCAACTATGTTGTTTAGAGATCCTCCTATTTTACCCATGGCTGAGATAATTTTTATAGCCTCAAGTGGTGAGTCAGAAGGTTATGTACCTTATAATTATGTATTGGAAGAAAAATTCGAGGGATACTATCCTTTTTGGGATAGTGAATAACAAATTAGAGATGAACAAAAGTTTGAAGGGTATACCCCATTAAGCTATGTATCCGAGAGTGAATCTAATGGATACTCTCCTCTTGACTACTTGAATGGTCATTCAATGTAAATGAAAGGAAATTAAAATCCTTATGAATAAATGAAAAGTTATTTTCTATATCAAAACTTGTGAGAAAAATATAATTTCTTGTGTGTGAATGTTTGCTCTTTTGAAAAGTTTTCAAAATGTTAAGTGAACCATGATAGGATCTAATATAGATGAACCTTTAGGTATAAAATTTTATTGAAAGATGGTGAGAAAAAGGATGAATCTTGGAGAAAGTTAGGAAGTTGGACAAGGTCCAGATAACAGTGAAACCAAGTTGGACCGTATCTTGGCCATCATGGATGAAACTAGGGAAAGGGTATAAAATCTTGAACAAGAAGTGAAAAGGAAAGAAAAAGAAGATTGAGAAGTTCTATTAGGTGAAGAAGAAGAAATACCTAATGAGTATGAGGGAGAAAATTCTCATGACCTTAATCAATCAAATTAACACAGGGAAGAAGAATCTTTGTCCAAATCTGAAAGTAGCAAAAGAAAACGTGTGGAAACTGAGTTGTCCAGGGATATGAGAAAAGTTACCCCACCAAAATTTGAGGGAAACACCAACAAAGATGATGTTGAGGCTTGGTTAATTCAAATGGAAAAATATTTTGAGATTAGAAATATTCTGAGGTTACCAAAACTATTTGGGGTGTGTTTCAGCTAGCGGGAGAAGCTTCTAACTGGTGGATGAACAAAAAGATGGAACTTGGTGTTAGTTCTCTAACCTTAACTTGGAATGATTTTATCTAAAATATTTTAGAAAAGATGGCTACCCCAACTCTTTTATGACCAAAATTTAAGTGATTTCCAAAATTTGAAGCAAGGTGAATTGTTGGTGAACGATTATTGGGAGAAGTTCACCCGTCTCCTGAAGTACATGCCAATGTACTAGAAGGATGAAAGTTTTCATATTGGAACGTTCATCTTGGGGCTGAATAGCTCAATTGGTGGTGAAGTGGATGCACATGGTCCAAAAACTATGGATCTAATATATGAAAAGGAATTCAAGCAAGAGCAGAAGCTCAAAGCCATTTCAATCCACCAAGAGAATAGAAATCGAAAGAAGTTTGGTGGACCTCCAATAAATTAGGTGCCAAAGAAGTTTGTTGGAGCACAAGAATCTCAAAGGAAAGGAAATAAGGGATCATGTAACAACTGGAACAAACCAAGAAGAGATCGCCGAGGAAACAACAACAACAACAATTTCAAGAATACTGGAGGGAATGCCAATCAATTTGACAATTTTGCAAAAAGGGACCTATAGAAGGATGTTATACTTGTGGAGGGGATCATTATGCCAATCAATGTCCCAACAAGCCTTCAGTATCTCAAGCAAATGGAAAATATCTTCCTTCTCAATGAATTGCATTCTAGCAGAAGATCTATGCAGTTGTGGATAATCGACAAGCTGAATATCAGGTCACGCTAGTGGAAACTCTAGGTATTTTGTTTGGTATACCTATATCTATACTTATTGATACTGGAGCAACTAAAATTTTCATTTCACCTAGAGTAGCTAATCAAATATCTAGAAAAATTGGGTTTATGGAAAAGTCTTGGGTTGTCAGAGTATGCAAACTAGACAAGAGCAATAGTGAAGCAATGCTTGTTCAAAGCCAGGGTAGAACTTCCTAGTTTCTCAATTGAAGTGAACTTGTATGTAGCACCCCTAGGATCTTATGATGTCATTCTAGGAATGAATTGGCTATGGAAACATAAAGCCAAAGTGGATTGTCATTCCAAGGTAGTAGAGTGTCTTGATGATTTAGGAAATTGGGTGATGTTGCAAGGAACACCAAGAGAGATTAAATTGCGACAGATTTCTCCATGTAAATTATTAGGGTGAAAAAGAAAGGTTGCCAACTATATGTAGTCAAAATAGAAGAACTTAAGGAAGTCACTCCTCAAGATAATGTCATGGATTGTGAACCACAAGATTCTTTAGAGATTGAAGAAGGAGAAATGGTGGAATCTGGAGAAATAGATATAGAGAAGTATCCCATTTTATGAAAGTTTGTGGACGTATTTCCAGATGAGTTACTTGGATTACCTCCCAAGAGGGTATTAAATTTCTTTATCAACATTGTACTAGGATATGAACCTATTTACAAGGTTCCCTATAGAATGACTAATACAAAATTAATGGAACTCAAGGCACAGCTGGAGGAATTATTATCCAAGTAATTGATAAGACCTAGTCTTTCACTGTGGGGAGTGCCAATAATATTTGTGAAGAAGGATGGAACATTGTGCTTGTGTAAATATTATTGAATTCTTAACAAATCTACGATAAAGAATAAATATCCATTGCCAAGGATTGATGATCTTTTTTATTAGATGTGAGCAACAACTATGTTTTAAAAGATTGATCTGAGATTAGGTTACCATCAACTAAGAATCAAAAATGAAGAAATATTCAAAACTACCTTTAGAACAAGATACATGCATTATGAGTTTATAGTCTTACCTTTTGGACTTACTAATGCACCTGTGACATTTATGAACCTAATGAATAATGTTTTTAGGGATTTTTTGGATAGGTTTGTTTTAGTATTTTTGGATGATATCTTAATTTATTCCAAGGATGAAGATGAGCATTGCAAACATTTAGAGATAGTTCTTTAGTAGTGAAGAGAAGATAAATTGTATGGAAAACTCTTTAAGTGTACTTTATTTCAGAAGAAGGTGTAGTTTGGGACACACAATTTTTGCCGAGGGAATTTTAGTGGATCCAACAAAAATAAAAGCAGTGTTAGAATGGCCAGTACCTAAAAATGTACTGGCGGTTAGAAGTTTCATGGGATTGGCTGGTTACCATCAGAAGTTTATTGAATTTTTTTCCAAGATAGCATGTCCTATTACTTCATTGTAAAGGAAAGGAAAGAAGTTTGAGTGGACGAAAAAACGTTAAGTGATATTTGATCTACTCAAGGAGAAGTTGACTACGGCTTCGATAATGAAGGTACTAGATCTGGAGGGTTACTTCATTGTCATCATGAATGCGTCAAGAGAAGGAATAGGTGGAGTGCTGATGCGAGAAAGGTAGGTGATTGCATATGAATCAAGAAATTTGAAACCATATGAGAAAAATTATGCATCGCATGATTTAGAGTTAGTAGTAATAGTTCATGCATTGCAAATGTGGAGACATTATTTTCTTGGAAAACCATTTGAACTAAAGACTTATCATCATGGTCTTAAGTATCTATTTATTCAACCCGATTTGAATACATGACACATAGATGGTTAGAGTTGATATCTAATTATGACTTCAATATTAGCTACATCAAGGGAAAAGAAAATTGGCTTGCCGATGCCCTAAGTCATAGAAGGCATATCACCTCAATGGTATCCATTCAAACTAACTTTAAGGGTCAAGTATTGTAGAAATCCAAGGGTGACGAGTACTATGAGAAAGTTTTAAGAAAGCACTCATGGATAATTTGCAAGATGAAAGGTACGAAGGATTTCATTTTGAACCTAGTGGATTGTTAAGGTTTAAAGGAAGAATGTATGTGCCTAATTCTAAAAAGTTGAGAAATATGGTATGGAAAGAGGTACATCAATCACCATATTCCAGACATCCAGGTGTGACTAAGATGTTGGTTGATTTGAAGCCATTATATTTTTGGAAAGGGATGAAAGGAGATGTTGCTAGATTTGTAGCAAGATGCTTAGAGTGTCAAAGGGTGAAAGTTGAACATCATCACCCAACAGGTCTTTTGTATCCTCATGATATTCTTGAGAGGAAGTGACAAGTCATTAGTATGGAATTTGTGTAGGGTCTTCCTATGTTAAGGAGTACAATGCAATTTTGGTGGTAGTGGACAAACTTACCAAAGTAGCACATTTTATTCTTCAAAATTTGACAGATGGAGCTCCTGTCATAGCTCAAAAATTCATGCAAGAGGTGTTTAGATTACACGGGATTCCTGAAAAGATTATTTTAGATAGAGATGCTCATGTGACATCTAGGTTTTGGAAAACCTTGTTTTCCTCACTTGGAACTCAACTGAATATAAGTTTTGCATATCATCCAAAGATGAATGGACAAACTAAAAGGGTGAATCAAGTATTAGAAGACCTACTGAGAATGTATTGCATGGATTAGCAATACAAGCGGGAAGATTACTTTCCTTTAGTGGAGTTTGTGTATAACAATTCTTATCATTCCATGATTAAGATGGCTCCTTTTGAATCATTATATGGTCGAAAATGTCAAACTCCTATAAGCTGTGATAAGCTTGAAGATAGGATTAGTCTAGGACCAGAGATGTCAGAAATGGAAGAGAAAGTTGGAATTATTAAGCAAAGGCTAGCTAAAGCCAATGATAGACAAAAAAACTATACAGATTCTAAAAGAGTGCCTAGAACGAGGTAGGAGAAAAGGTGTTGTTGAGAGTAAAACCTCAAATGAGTTCCATCAAGTTTGGAAAGTGTCCAAACTAGCTTCACAATACATAGGTACATTTGAGGTCCTAGAAGAAGTAAACCCTGTTGCTTATTGAATAGTGTTGCCACCAGCTCTTGCCTGGATGCATAATGTCTTTCATGTATTATACCTAAAGAAGTATAAATCGGGTGATAATCATGTCATTGATTGGAATGATTTATAGGTACAGAACCCTAGAGTAGTAATAATCGAACCTATTAAGGTGCTTGGAACACATAAGATTTTTTTACATAACATAGAGGTTCTGCAGTGTAAAGTCCAGTGGGACCAGTACTCTAAAGATTTTGCTACTTGGGAAGACTATGCTTAAATAGAGCAAAAGTTTCCACATGCTTTTGAGAGTTTTTGAAAATAATATTAGTGTTTTGTTTTATTTATGTTTGCTACATAAGATCATTGGGGATGATGATTCACAAGAGAGGGGATATGTTACACCTTGTAGTCTATTTACCTAGAGTTATTTTTACCTAGCTAGATGAAATATTTGCATGTGTCTGTGTGTGTGTTACTTTGATGGAAATAAATGTGAATGTACTTTGTATGTATAGATCATTGGAAACATAATGAATAAATGGTTGATTCAAATTGATGTTATATATGTGTCTTAATTCTGACTATTGAATATATATTGCAAGTGATTGTTTTGTGATCAATTGACTAACTTCGCAAATGTGACAAGTTGGTTGTAGGTGCAGGTTCACGCCTCTGAAAGGGAGGAAAAGTATCACTCAAGAGAAGGATTTTGGTCTAGAAACACTTAAGAGAGTCTAAACTAAGCTTTCACACACTCATTGATAGAATAGTCAAGTCAACAGTTTTAGGTAAAGGTATGATACCTTGAATTGATTGTTAGGAAAGGTCTTGCTGTTTATGAGGTCATGCTTCAAATAAGAGTTTGAGTTTCTTTATGTTTTTTAGTACTTCTTTAAAAGTACAATCAATGAGATATATACATAGGATGTATATATACATACATATACGCATGTCCATGATGAACTCATACACATGAGTAATCACGTACATAAGTATACATAGATAGACGTATCTATGCATGCTTATGGGCGAGTTACCCATATGCATGGGAACATCAAATGGATAAAGTGACATGTATATATATATATTTAGCATATATATATATATATCAATTGATATTATTGCTTTTTGTTTGAAGGTAATGTTATACATATATATACAATAGATATATATGTATATATATTGATAAATGTGTATGTATTGATGTGAAGGCAACACCCATACAAGTATATTAATATATTTATAAATATACATATGTATATATATACATACATGTGTGATATTAGTTTTAATAGTAAATGGATATAAGTTTATACATTTGAATATCGAATGAAGTATATCGATAATCATAAGAGTTGATATATATAAATATATATATGTATTTATATACATATATATTTAATAACATGTTAAATTATATATATATATATGTATGTATGTATGTATAATGGAATATATGGAGTGCATATATATATATTGTTATTTTTATTAATATACTCTAATGTTTGTATAAAGTGTTGTTTATATATAAGGCACTGATAATAATACATGCCAAGTGCATACTATGTAAACCATAGTATAAGGCACACATTTTAAATAGTGAAGGGCACAAAAAAGAAGTGCGCATTTATGCAACACTATTAAAATTTATTGTGATATACAATATTTGGAAATGAAATACAATATTGAGAAAGGTGCGTGGGAAGATATAAGACTTGGTCAAAGAGTATTGAAAGCTATTTGCAAAGAAAATTTAAAAGCTTTGACTCTGTCATAAATCTACAAAACACCAAAAGCACGTAAGAGGTCAATGTGGTGCCAAATGATGAATATCTGCATTACATTAGAAGTCTATTTTGTGGGATTTTTACAATGATAGAAACCAAAGTAAATGGGAGAATGAGTCATGCGAATGCTAGCAGGGGGTGATCCCACAAGACTGGTTTATAATTTTTGGCCAAACTGGACATTGAACTATTTTTTTAACTAAATCTTCACTTTCGGGCACCTATAGCGGCTAAACCGTGAGGAATTTGAAGATGATGCAAACTAGTGATTTGTGACATTTTATCTGTAGATTCTAAATTTTTTTTTTCAATTTTTTTGGAATTATATTGCATTTATTTTTCCATCTCCTTTGAAAACTAGTTTTTAATAGTAAACACCATTTTTAAAGAGTGATGTCACTGGCTAACACATAACTTTTTTTTTTTTATGAAGGATAAAATTCTATTTTTTGTATTTAGATTCATAACTATGATATCTAGTGCATGGAATTGGTTTCATAGCATTTTATTAAATTATTTTTCTTAATTAAGTTTCAAAGTCAAACCTTTTACAATTTAGACATGATTCACTGGCTAAAGTATAATTTTTTTTGTATGTATCGAAATTCAATTTTTTTTGTTGGATCAAGGACATCAATATCTAGTGCAATGATATTTTTCAAATTTTTTTGATAATTTTCTATTTTTCCACATGTGCAAAACAAAGAGCTTGATTTTCGGTGAAAAACCTATGTTTAATCATACTAAAAAATAAAATGCATAATAAAACCAAAACATACTAAAGTTATATTCGATGGATAGCATGTTCCAAGGACTACCATCATCTAGTTGGGTCTGTGAAGTCCATGATCATACCTTTTTTAACTACCAATATCTCTTTTTCAAAGATAGGTTATCTGCATTCTGTTTCTGTGAAGTTGTCAAATCTATAGCCACAGATGCTTGTCTTCCCATCTTCTTCTTCTTGGATAAGTACAACTGAGCATGTTGTGTCAGAAGTATCAGTATATAGAATTAAGGGTAGCTCCACAAATTAGTATAAGAGCCTGTTGTGTTTGTAATGCTTGAAGAGATTTTCCCTCTTGATATTATTCCTGGATCTAGGTCTGATACATCATGTTTTGAATGCTTTAACTCCAAAGAGCTTATCCTCCCTAAGATTTGTTGCATCTACACTTTGTTTTTCCTCATTCTCATAGCCATAGTTCTATATATTGTTCATAAGTGAGATAGCTGAAGAATTCTAAACCAAAGGCAAACTATTGCTCTTGTATATGGAACTAAAAATTGCAAAGAAGGATCGTGAGTAGTTGTGGATCCGCAGTAAGGCCATAAATCATGTGTTGAAGCCGAAGGAGAGGCGTGGTAGGGTGAGCAATAAGATGAAAAACGTAGTAATAAAAAGGATCAAAACACACAAGTAAGTTCTAGTCCTCCTGCAATGGCTAACTAGAGGTCTATGAATGCTAGTAGCTCTCTCTCTTCTGTCATACATAACTATTTTGAGGACAAAGATGAATATGTTGATGAAAAAGGGAACTTTAAATTTCCAGAAGTTAAGATCTTAGATCTATATCCTAAAAAAGGCATTAAGGCACTCTGTTAGACAATCTGAATTAAATCTTAATGTGTTTGGAATCAAAATATGTCCAGTTTATCTTTCATTCTTACTACCAACATATATTAGGAGATAGCATGAAAAAGGATATTTCCATGTTCATTTTTCCTATATTAACATTATCATCCACCCCCACTTTAACTATGATATAGGAGAATTATACTTTGGTAGTATTATTGACACTTGTCGAATTTGGGATCAAGCTATTATTGCCCAGTTTTGAGGTATCCTTACTAATGCTTCTGATGAGTCTAAAGGTGGTGACGTTCGCATTTCTGTTCATCCTATTTTTACTATTAGTTTAGAAGAAAAGTATGTCCAGTCTGCCTTTTGTCTCCTACTGCAAGTAAAAGGCGTTGAACTTTAGCCTGATTTTGTTTATGCCACAGTTGGTGGCAGATGTATCTATAGGTTGTTGAACACTGTCTTCCCACCTTCAAATTTTCCAGCTAGGGTAAGTTACCTAGAAGGTAATTCAAACATTCTAGATTACGGTAGGCATATCAATCATGAAGGGTTTGATATAGGATTCCCAGTAATTGAGAAACTCATCAATTAGTCACAACCCATATTTCAAAAATTTCCTACACCACCCCATAGTTTGTGGTCAACAAAACCTCATGTGCAAACTAGATGAGTTTCCAGTATTAACTTTTGATCTTTACCTAATTAAACTCTATTTTAAAAACTAAAAGTGTCTACTAGTGGCAGACCCAGTCTATCAACACGGTCCTATTCATTGTCAAGAAATTTCCCAAGTACCTCTAATAAGCCATATATGGAATACAACCCTGAAGAATCCATCAGATCATCGAGCCACTTTCCCTTGTATTGGTAGACCTTAGTCAACCCTTATCCTTCTAAAGCTTCCTTAGCTACACTTTCAAATTTAAGCAGCAACCCATAATTGATGGAGAAATTAGTCAGACAAGTAAGTCATAAATTGGCTCTAACTCCTAAGGAAGAAGATCAACCTGATAAAAAAGGAAAAGGGATTAAATTAGCTAAGATGGGAGAGAAGGGGTGCATGTTGAGAGAAAAACTACCTAGGGTAGGTGCTAAAAAGAAAAGCACGTATAAATTAGAGATGAAGGAAAAATAACAAGAAGTGATAGGCTATGAACCTAGAAGATGGCCAACCCCTGAATCTTTCACTGTCATTAATCCAAAAAAAAATCTTTGGGGTAGGTATGAAGCTAGGCTACATGTAGATCTAGGAGAAAAATAAAAGAATTCAGAAGCCCAAATGAATTGGATAGCTCAATGGATGATATCAGCTCAGGACAATATTAATGACATGGTTGTAGACATTAGAAGTATTGGTAATAATTGTTTGAGAACCCATGTAGAATTAACCAATGTTTCTTCAACACAAAGTAAAATCAGTTCTTCAGTAATGAAGATTGAGAAAAATTCTTCCTCTCTGGTAAATGATCCATTTGGTGTTAGTAAGTGTGAATATAAAATTCCTCGAGCTCCCTTCAGGTGGTTTTGTTTTTGCTAAAGTACTAGCCTGCGCCTTAGTGTTCAAATGCTGCCCTTCGCTTCTCAATTGGGCCTCTTTTTGTTAACTCCGTCGGTTGGCACCATGTGTCCACCAGGCGCTCCTCGTAGCAATCACTTCCTTTTCTCTTCTACTGGATCTTGCAATGCATCCATGTGTCGACATTGCAAGCTCTTCAAGGATGCTTCCCTTCACTTTTCATTCGGGCCCCGTCCACGTGCCACATAAATTTCATTCACACACACTCTTTGGTGGACCCCACAGTCGGCGCTGATAGTAGGGAACTCCTCCATGTGTCTTCCCAGCACAAGCTTTCATCGCAAAAAGGTAGAAGTGAATCACGAACTGCGACTTTCTACCACATGTCCCTTTCGCGGGGACTTCATTGAAAGGAAGGCGAGAGAAAGCTGTGCTCCCCGCCAAGCTGTCATGTGTCTTAACTACCTTCATGGAAAAATGACACTTTTGTACACAGGGTTTCTCTAGGACCCCTGCCATCATTCGTAGGGGATGCATTTGGCTGGTGAGCGACTACGTGCTATGGCCCGAATCTTTTCTATTACAACGACCAAGGGAAATCATTGTTGCAGCCATCATTGCTTGAGATACATAATCTTTTTTGTTACTGGCCCGCTAGGCGGTGGGATTGTTGGATATATATACTACTTCTTTCTTCTGAAAATTAGTTTGGAAGACATAGAAAAATTAGGAAAAGATACCAGACCTTTTATTGCTTTTAGATTATTGTATGAGACTATCAGACTATGCCATTGTTCGACCTTTCTATTTTTCTTAAGCTATTTTATAAAACATTATATTGTGCCATTATTGTTTTGAATTGTTTATTTGCAGAACTTCTATGATTTTAATGCAAGTTTGCTGGTTTAAATCATGTCTTTGACTCCTCTTTTTAGTGAATGTGTATGAGAATTATTTTATGTCATTGAATGAATTTTTTAGGCTTGTATTTCTAAATTTTGTTGTTCTAGGACATAGATTGTTGAACGAGCCCTTAAATCGTATTCAAAAGATATGTTTATTGTGCCTTATATCTAAATCTTGGCACATTGCCTTAGTTAGACCTTTATTTTTTAGATCTGCTTCATTTTTCCATTCCAAAACCCCAAGTACAGAAGAAGACGACTTCTTAAAAAACCCAGAGGCTACTCAGTTTAGCGCAATTGGTCCCCCCATTAACTGAGTTTCCCATAAAGATTGTTACATTGCCAATTTTTGGCATCAACAATTTCTTTTTTCTGGCATGTTCTATGTGACTTGCTTAAATGAATCTAAATTCAAAGAGGGTGTATGAGCCATCGACCTGTTACTAGATCCCAAACAACAAATAACCCTGGGCTATTAGTGTCGCCACTAGGAATAGTGCAAGCCACGACCCAATTAGTGAATGTTCCACTTCCTCTGACCCTTCCACTAGCCATGTTGCCTACTGCTAACAAAAATTATGTGGCATGGGATGCTAGAAGTCCTCTTGTAGCGCTAGTAGCACCCGCCGTTTGGGCCCCTATCTTGGTCTTTGCTCTAAAAGCTATACCTAAGTTCACCAGAGATGGCTCAAGAACACCATCCGAACATCTACAAGATGTTGCAGACTTGTGTCTAGTGCACAAAGTTATAGACCAAAATGTAGCGCTAAGGTTGTTCATAACCTCTTTCGGAGGTAAAACGCTAGATTGGTACCACACTTTGCAGGCTAATACTATCGGTGCTTGGGATAAACTCGGAGACCCTTTCTATGAAATATTTTCAAATGATGGAGATAGGTCTTCGCAATATCACCAGCTGACGGTCATAAAATGAGCCCCATATGAAGCCATGGCTGATTTCAATGCCTGGTTCCACATAACTTGGCAAAGAATCCAAGTTGCTATTTGCTTGTCGGCCGAGCTGGTGTTCATGTTCTACCTAAAATCTATCAACCCCGATATTTTGATGATGATCCAGTCTCTTGGTGGAACCACGCTACCAGACACATACAACGTCGTAGTTAAAGTGGAGAACAATCTGACAGACGCTGAGAAGTTTCCGCCTCGGCCCACCATGCCTATATTCCTTGAAGTATCATCTTCTGCCCAAAAAATGTCATCTACCAATGCATCCATACCTCCCCAATCCATGTACACATAGCTGAATGCACCACAAAACATTGCTTCTACATCCAAATCTTTGAAGGAAAAGATGAGTGAGTTCAAGGAAATGTTATAGACCATCGCCAACGAAATAGCTATCATCAAGCGGAACCAGGTTTCCCCTCTGAAGCCAACTTATCAGAATTATCAAGGCGGAAGGTCTTCTTACCAACAAAACTAGTTCCAAGGAGGCTCTCACACCAATTCGCAGGCGCCAACAGCTAATCAAATAGTACTAGTGGCTTCTCCATTGCAGAGCGCTAACCCAAGCTCAAGTAGAGAGCTGACAGCAGGGTAAACAAATTCAATTGATGACACCAACCCATGGTGTTTCCCTTGCGGTGACTCACATATGCCTCAGAATTTCCCGCGTGGCAACCTACAACAAAAAGTGGCAGAGCAGCGTAGTCAAGGCACAACGTCGGACCATGGAGGTTATTTATATGCCTCTCCACAAATGGAAAATGCGGTGCTTACCGCACAAATGTAGGGGATGTCCTTGGAGCAAGAAATGGATATTGCTCATGATCACACGCTCTTCTCATGGATGGAAGAAGAAGAGGCAGTGTTCATAAATTGTGCATCCACATTGAAAACCCCACAAGTATAGTTCGATTACAACACTTGCTCAAAGAGGAGATTCACAGGTGAATCATTCGTTCCGCAACTAGTTAGTCCACAACTCAAAAGTACTTCTGACCCGATGACCAGTACCTCTGCAGTAGCACAACAATGTCCTCCACGAAGGGAAATAGTTGTAACAAGAGATAAGGAGCATAAGCCTCTGAATTTTCCACCATTTAATGTGGTGGAACAATTGAAAACATCATCCGCTAATGTGTCCTTGTGGGATATCTTAGTTATTATAGAACATAAGACATTGCTATAGAAGGCTCTCCGGGAGGATCCAATCATTGATCCAACAGAGCAATCGCTCAAAGGAGAGGTTGTTGATCAATCACCTCCTGCCAAAGTTCTCATGAATAACATAGAGGAAGCCCCTACTGAGATTAAAGTTAAGCTGAAGCTGAAACCCTTCTTCCTAACCCTCATTGTGGGAGAAAAATTATTGCACAATGCCATGATTGACTCCGGTGCTGGCACTACAATCATGCCCAAGCAGATAGCCGAAGCCCTAAGACTTATCTATGAGCCTTTAAAGAAGGGGTTCATGCAACTTGATGGGAACAAAGTCAAAACCATAGTTGTCATCAAAGAGCTCCCCTTGACTCTATTCTCCTGCCCTAGCATCATAGTTCCGCAAGACATTGTGATCATAAATGTCCCCCCTATGTTTGGTCTCTTCCTATCTTGAGAATTCACTTCAAAGATAGGAGGGTATCGTTCTCTGGACTGGTCACACTTGATCCTAAGGACCAAGCACAGAGCTAAAATGAAAATAGTGTCTGAAGCTCTACATTCAGAACATGTGGCCGATGAAGGTATGATCAACTTTAAAGCTACCCATACCTCTTTCACTAAGGAAGAGACATATTGCATTGAGTTGTTAGAAGATGAAAAGGTGACCGAAGATCAAACCAATAAAGAAGTCCTCTTTAGAAAATATATAGATGCTGACCCTTTCAGAAGCTACCATGCTACTGGGCAAGGCACCTATGTCATCTATGATGAAGATCAAGTGCTTTCAAAGGTCATGAAGGAACCTGGGAGTGACCAAACTTCAGAACTATGGACGCTACACTTTGACGAAGCAAGATGCAAAGTGGGCGTAGGGGTCGGGATATGTTTGACATCCCCACACAATGAAATAACACTTCAGTCTTTTCACTTCCAGTTCACTTGTTCAAATAATGAAGCTGAATATGAAGGCCTAGTGCAAGGTCTGAGCCTTGTCGAGTGAATGGGAATTAAGTAATTAATGGTCTTTGGATATTCTGAACTAGTGGTCAACCAAGTTTGAGGGCTTTCCACATCTAAGAATTTCTGCATGAGATCTTACAGACATAGAGTCTAGGACCTGATAGAATGATTTGAAGCCTTCAACATTCTGACAATGCCCAAAGAAAAAAATGCTGATGCAGATTGCGCAATCAGATCTCAATTTGAACCTACCTCCGACCTAATGCATAACAAACACTTTGTACGAGTGATATTATGATCGATGATTCCAGATAATGATCAGAGCTGGAAGGTATTTGATAACGATGAACACATTTCCTCATTCATCCAATAGTTGGGAGAATTTGCCGACCAACTCCAATCAAAGATTGCTAAAGCCTAGAATAGACAAATCATTCAACTAAGGTCTAATAAGCTTTGAAAGGGGTTGTTCACTCTCGAAAACTTGTTTGATTGTGACGATGCGAGAAATGATAAAAGGAAGTTTTTAGCGGACAAAATTGACTATGCAAACCTTCAGGTCAGAGATGGAAGAAAGCTCAAAGTCGGGAAGGATGTTCCACATGACGACAAGGAAAGGCTCATTAAATTCTGCGAGAAGTATGAAGGAGTAGTGGCCTAGTCATATGATGACCTTAAGGGATATGATCTCAACATCATCCAACATATAATAGAGTTGACGGAAGGTGCAAAACTAGTCTGCCAAAAACAGAGGCCAGTTAATCCAAAGATTGAAGCCATGATGGCACAAGAAATAACAAAGCTAATTCAGTCTTAGATTGTCTTCTCGATCAAGCACAACACATGGGTATCCAACCTGGTTCTAGTCCAAAATAAGAATGAAGACATCCACTTGTGTGTTAAATTTCGAGACCTAAACAAAGCATCCCTAAAGAACATTATCCGCTGACTTCTATGGAGTCAATCTTGCAAACAGTGGCAGGTTCAGAAATGTTTTCTTTGTTGGATGGCTTCTCTGGTTACAATCAAATCCGGGTCAAAGAAGAGGACCAACACAACAACATTCACTACCAAGTGGGGAATTTTTGCATATGCAAAAATGCCTTTTGGTCTCTTAAATGCGGGGGCCGCTTTCTAGTGGGCAATGGATATTGCTTATAGTGAATTAATTAACAAGATTATCCTAATCTATTTGGATGATTTGACTGTTGTAAGAACTTATGAAAAGCAACAATAGGATCAAGAGATCAAAGATAGCACAAAAGAGAGAGAGAAGATGAGAGAATATGATGATTGTATTCTCAATATGTATGAAGATGCTCAATTACAAGCATGTACAAGGCTTGCTTATAAAGGCAAGCTAGGACACAATGAAGGGCCATGAATGAGACAAGTGTCCCAATCATGTGCAAGGTAGGTATAAAGAAATATTAGATAATTCCATGAAAGGTGGATCACCCACCTAAAGTGGAATTATCATGCCACGAAAAGTGGAGATAAAAAGGTGATAACTAGATCACACCACAAAGAGTGGAATTTCTCCTACACACACTTCCCTAAGTGTCCTAATCACATCTCTCAATATATGCACAAACCTAGATGCAAGATGCAAATAACTAGGTGTCACAAGTGCAACCTATTATGATATGCATTCCCTAAGTAAGCTTAAGTAAAGTGTAATAAGTAAAATACTTATTTACACCAACACCCCCCCTTAAGTGCAACTTGGGGAATGAAGACTCAAGCCAACCATGCAAGATAAGATGCAATATGGGTCCCGACAACTGGGCCATGTTAGGTACCCATGTACAAATGCAATGCAATCTCTCACAAACGAGGAAAGGAAGAGAACCTCATGGGAAAAAGTCCCCCTCAAAAGAGAGAAGAAAACAAATGAATGTTCAAATGGAGAAGGAAAAAACCCCAAGATGAGGAAAAATTCCCCCCATGAAAGAGAAGAAGAAGAGAGACAAGGCAGCCCCCCCTCAATGTTGAGTCTCCTGCAATGATGGTAGAAGCTCAACATTGACTACTGAAGATGATCCAATCTCGTTGAACAACATTCCTCCCCTTAGGAAGAAAAAAAACCATGGATGTATGTAGGATATCAAGAATATGGATGATGTGTGATGATATCTTCGAAGCATGCTCAAATGTCTCCATGTCGATGTCAAAAGCTGACACACTCCAAACAGGCGTTCTAGGCCACATTGATGAAGAGGAAAATCCAACATCTAGTAGAGATGAATGTAGAACATGATCCAAAGGTGCATGAATGAAGTCTCCCCAATCCATAAGTGAAGAAGGAAGAACCCTAAAAATGTAAGGAGTCTTTGAAATCTGCTCAAATTTCCCTGTGTTGATGCTGAAAGATGCCTTTCCCAAATCATGTGAAGCTACAATGGCAAGTGCAAAGGTTGCAGTGTAGTAACTTCCAAGTGTCTCCTCAGGAGAGAAAGTGGCCTCCTCCAACTATTGTACATATGCATCCACAATCACATCAACCTTGAAAGACTGATCATCTAGAGGAGGGTCAGAGTGTTCCCTCACAACAACTGAAGAAGAATCACCTTCATCAAAGAGAAGATGTAAGTAATCAAATGTGTCTCCCAAATCTGTAATGTAGGACTCCACAAACAAGCTACCAATGTCTATCAAGTAGTCATCCCATGAAACTGCTGCTGGAAGACAAGGTATGGACTGTTGCACTGAATCACAAGGCACTAAAACTAGCAGAACACAAGTATCATCAGGTACATCAATCAATGTAGGAGATTGAATATCAACAATAGGCTCAAGAACCTCAGGAGTAGTGAGCACTCCAAGATTCAAGTAACCATACTCATTCTCCTCAAGTGTGTCCACACTAGGGTAAACTGAATCATCAGTAGGAGAAAAATATGAGAAGGTGTAGAACCGAGAACGATGATCGACCTCCCCAACTGCAACAAGAGCCCTGCTATGCAAATCCCAAACAATAACAGAATCTAGTGTGAACTCTACACTCTTTCCTGTACCACTATGTGTAATCTGATAGATGGAAAGGTGTTCCTTGACAAAGTAGGAACACATAGAACATCATTAAATGCTCACCTTCAATGTCAATAGACCCCTTCCCACAAACTGCCAAAGAAGTGTTGTTGGCCATCAAAATGGGTGGTGATGAACAAGAATCAAATGAAGAGAATATATCCTTGGAAGAAATCATATGATGTGAAGCTCCTGAATCAAGGATCCACCTATCTAAATTGGAATATACAACTGCAAGAAATTCTTGCCCCTTATGTTTCTCATGTTGAGATGATGTAGAAGAAGGAGATGAGCTTGATGTTGTTGCCATGAGAGTTGTGCCTTTTCCCTTAGAAGTAGAAGTGGAAGGAGATGAGTCCTTCTCCCGATATGCATTTGGAAAGTTGATGTTGTTCTTCTTGAGGATGTTTGTCAGCTCATCAATTTTCTTAGCATGACAACAATGCTCCTCATGACCAAACTTTTTGCAATATGTACATGTTGGTTTCTCCTTCTTGCTTGAATTGTTCTTTGAAGAAGATGATGATGAGCCTTGTTGTGGAGGAGTGGATTGTTTGTTCTCTCCTTGTGGCTTTGGTGAAGATTGCTTTTGGCCTTTCCCTTTGCCTTGCTTGTTGTTTCCATGATTGACCACCAATGCTTTTGAAGTTGAAGACTTGAGAATTCCCATTTTCATCAACTTATTTTGCTCAAGAATCAAAAGATCTATGAGAGCCTCAAAAGATGGTGATATGAAGTTACTAATTGTCAATCGTTGAGTCTGAAAACTTGAAACAAAGGCTACATACTCAGTTGGAAGCTTGTCCAACAAGTTGAAGACCAATTGATCATCCTCTTTCTCAATACCACAATATTTTAGTTGTGCTCTTAGCTCATTTTCCTTAGTGACATAATCTTGAATGGTGTCAAAATCCTTGGGATCAAGGTGTAGGAGATCATGTTCAAGCTTGTATCCCTTAACCTTATCAACCTTTCCATACAAAGTAGCAAGCTTATCCCAAGCTTCCTTGGCTGTAGTACATTTATTAACATGGAAAATGAGATAATCTTAAATGAAATTTCTAAGTGTACCCAATGCCATAGAAGTTTTAGTGAGCCAATCCATATATGCAGTTGGATCTGCCTTAGGATTTGTAGGTGCAATTATGGTTCCATCAATATAGTAGATTAAACCTTTTTCCATTAGTTTACTCAATGCACGTACTTTCCATGTAGCATAATTATGTGCAGTTAAGAGTGGAACTTTAGATGAACCCATGATGGAATGGAAGAGCACAAGAGAGGAAATAGGAACAATAAAACAAGAGACACACCCCAAATTCACTCAATCAAAGTACCCCCCCAAAAAAAGATGATTTTGGCACTTTATAATGCAATGTGTGTACAATAGGCCACTTGCAACTTGGCTAAGTGGACTTATGATTTCTAATTTACAACTTGCCACAAATAGGTTGAGAACAGACTAGAACATGAAGCAAAGACCTGAATTGAGATCTATGCAATACAAGTGTCAAATAGGCCAAAAAAGACCATATGATGAAAGTTCAAAATCCACTCAAGATCACTTCAAATTGATTGTAGATTCAAGAAGTAGACAAAAAATCATGTACTTTAAAAAAAATGGCACCTAAAAAGAAGTTTGTATGTGCCTGAACGGAGCCTCAAAAGTTGCAGAAATGAGGACTAGATAGGTACAGAGTTGAAAAACTAAAAATTATGGAAAATATGTCCACCAAAATTAGAAACCAAGCACACAACTATGAAGTACATGAAAAATTAGCCCAAATAAAAAAAATTTCCTAAGAAAAGGAGCTAAAATGAGCAAGATATGGCCTTCCAAAGTCAGACTGCAAAATAAAAAACTCCATTAGTGAGGGGGGAAATTTTTTTTAGCCTGCTGACGTCATCGCTGACGGGATGATGATGTCAGAAATATATTTTATTAAATTTGACAGTCAAATGGCCGTCGAGAGTCTACATGAGCTTAAATTTGACGACTTCTTTCTCGTCATGCTGGAATCTCTCCCCTTTGCCGGTATATTCCTATGCCCACAGAATATTCTTTCTATTGCCGGTACTATAATCTTTGGGGAATATTGGAGATGCTTCTGGTGCAATGAATGGTCGCTGAATTTTAGTGTTTGACCAGCCGATTCATCCACCGGTGGAGATATTGCCCCCCGATCAGTATGCAATTATCGGCCACCGATTTATGTTTAAACACCCGCCGGTTGAGAATTTCAGCCAATGTGAAATGTGGGGGCCATGAACGAGGGGACCGTGTTGGGTGGTAGCAGGCCAGTGGCCACCTACCACATGGATGGCAGTACAAGCTGCGAGTACGCCTGTACTCTGCACAATAGGGTACGATGTCCGCATAAATTTTCTACAATTTTTTTTTTTTTTTTTATTTTGATTTATTTTGTTTTGTTTTTTTAATTTATTTATAAAAATCAAAAAAACTGAAATACAATTTTTTTGATTTTTATAAAAAAATTTACAAATAAAAAATATTGCAGAATTTTTTTTGATTTTTTATACAAAATTTTTATAAGAACTTATGAAAAGCAACAATAGGATCAAGAGATCAAAGATAGCACAAAAGAGAGAAAGAAGATGAGAGAATATGGTGATTGTATTCTCAATATGCATGAAGATGCTTAATTACAAGCATGTACAAGGCTTGCTTATAAAGGCAAGATAGGACACAATGAAGGGCCATGAATGAGACAAGTGTCCCAATCATGTGCAGGGTAGGTAGAAAGAAATATTAGATAATTCCATGAAAGGTGGATCACCCACCTAAAGTGGAATTATCATGCCACAAAAAGTGGAGATAAAAAGGTGATAACTAGATCACACCACAAAGAGTGGAATTTCTCCTACACACACTTCCCTAAGTGTCTTAATCACATCTCTCAATATATGCACAAACCTAGATGCAAGATGTAAATAACTAGGTGTCACAAGTGCAACCTAACAATACTAGACGTGTTTCATCACTAACATCCTCCTCCTCAAAAGAATGATCAACCTCCACACCGCATGAAGAAACCTCAAATTGTACCAAGTCCTTTGATTGCCCAATCTTATCATCTTCATCACTAACATTAGAACATAGGGAAAAATTATCCTTCATTTGAATGAGGAGTCTTCTAATGTGATCTATCCTTTATTGTCTTGCCACATTGATGAGATTGAATTTGTCTTTCACTTCTTGAAGGTGTTGTCTTGCATTTGTAGACACTAACCTAGCCTCATTGGCCTTCCTCATCCAATCTTCATTCATCATTTCAAACCTTTTAATCTCTTCAATGCCAAAGTACATAAAATCAGTCTTCTTATACTTGATATCTTCATGTCCACTAATGAGTGTAGGGATGCCATCAAGAGATGATATTATATCATTTTCTTGCCCATGATCACAAGCTTCCTTTTCATAAAAATGATGATGCACCATGTTGCTATCCTCAAAAAAATCCGTGATGACATCATGCCATTGTAGAATTCCTTCTTCATCATGTGAGGACAAAACACTAGTGGCTGCTCCACTAAGTAGAGGATCAAATTCCACATCCTCCCTTGTATCTTGGGCCTCCAAATCACAATTTGTTTCTTCATCATGCTAGGATGAAGCAATACTAGGCTCACCTAATGAAGAATCACAAGAAACCATATCCTCATGTGGCTACTCCAAAGCAACTGGTTTTTCTTCAAACACCACTTTCTTTTCTTCAACCTTGAAATCCTCTTGAAGTGTCTTGTACCCAATTTCTTCCTCTATGCTAGTCTAATTTTTTCCCTCTATGTGATCAGCTGTATGCTAGTCACTAACTGCTGAAAAATCATTGTAGAGGTTTATAGATACCTCACTTGTAGAGACTTCTTATTCCTCCTTCCTTTCGATTTGTGATGTAGACTTCTTAGAAATGGAAGTCATATACTATGCAATTCTATCTATGGTTGCAGGGTGTGAAAGCAATTTAGCCATCTTTTCCTGACTTTGTATAAGCTTCTCCAATTCTCCCATCATGGCATTTAACTGCTTCCTGGGAATAGCCATGTTGTTCAACTGTAACTTCTGATCTATAGCTGAAACCTACCCAATAGGTCGGTAGGAAACCGCTCTGATACCACTGTAATATCCCTTGCCTAATATGACCTCAAATTGCTGATTAGAGCCTCAAGGAATAATGTCAAACACTTAGCACACAATGTCTGATCTTGCTGATTCTGAGTTTCAGTTCTGATTATGCTTGCTTGGCTATGAAATGAATGTTGTAAATTGATGTTTGAATGCTCCCAAAGATGCAAGATTGGCTGAAAATATAATAGGGATGATATAATAACTGTTTTGACCTCTCTCATACATATGAATGACTGAAATTAACTTGTACAACTAGTTGACATATTGTCAAACACTTTCTATGCATCCTAAGATGACCAATATGCACCTACAACAACTAGGCATTAATACAAACAGTTGGCATGCAAACTAAAAATGATTATTTCTGAGTGTGTTGTAATGTTGGAAATGTTATATGATGTTCTTGTTGCAAAGTAGAAGTGGTAGAACAATGATAAAGACTTGAAACTAATGACTACTTGCAAATATATAAATCTGATTACAATTTTCTGAGATTGCAATGTGCTAGAATGCAAATACAAAATAGATATAATGACTATTTTTATATCAGAACTTGCCACACTCTTATTATGTTCATAAACAACAAATGGATGACAATAAACAACAATATCTATCCTAGCAATGAGTGCAATGTGTTTATGACAATACAAATGACAAGAACCTAAATTTTTATTGCAGCTGATACTAATCCTTTGTGCCTCCAATATAATTTGGAAATGACTTCCTAGGGCAACACCTAGGTCTCCTCAACCCCTACAATGCATGCAGATGTTTATATATATATTTTTTTCTGATTTTTATTTGCCTTCCAAGACTAAAATCACCCTTGCTCCAGGGTTGTGCCTAGCAAAGAGAAGATGCCCGAGTTAAGTGATTTTCTATTGCCAAATCGCCCTTCTTAATGTAACACCCAACCAAGCCATCAAATATGGAAACTTTCTTGACAAATCACAGCTTTATGCTTTGATAAAAATCTAGAAAATGTCTTCAATTGATTGTCTTCATCAATATCAAAATCTAGAACAACAATTATGCAAGTTGATTTTCCCCTCAAAGATCATATATGCAAGCAAGACAAAATCAATTCTTTCTCATTGGCGTCTATAAGTTGATATGCAATATCTCCTAAATTGAACTGACTCAAAATTGCTTCAATAAGCTGATATGAAACTCTATCTCCAAATTTGGCCAAAGGCCACAAAATTTGCAATGAAGCACAAATGGAAGACTGTAATGACCCTGCTCAAGTCTGATTGGAAACTTCTATTTTTTTGGTCCCGAGAATTTCGTCAAACACTTTGCATACAAGGGTCATATGACTAATATAACTTTTCAGTTTGCTTGTATGGCTCTTACATCAGTGAGACAACTTACAAACTTATCACCTAGGAATCAAGCAATACTAGCTAGATAAGATAAGTTCTAGAAAAGCCAACTAAGACTTCTAGAAAGAATCTTATATCCTAAGTAAACTTAACATGTGAATATGTCTTGTACCTACCTTAATTATAGATGTTATTGTGCATTTAAATATCATTTGTGCCTATTTTCTCTCTTGTGCTCTTACATTCCATCATGTGTGATTGTGCCTATTTTATCTCTTGTGCTCTTGCATTTAAAGTACATCTATAATTTGAGTAAATGGAGACTCCCCAACACCCCCCCTTAAGTGCAACTTAGGGAGAAGATTATTAGGCACACTATGATTATGGGTCCCGACTACTAGGCAATGTTAGGTACCCATTTACAATGAAAATGCAATCAATGCAATCAATCTCTCACAAGCAGAGAAAAGGAGAATATCCAGTGGGACAAAACTCCTCTCCAAAAGAGAGAAAATAAATAAAAAGAAACAACATGATGTATGGAGGACTCAATGATAGCCCCCAATGACTACATCCATCATGTATATACAATCAATGAACCCCCCACAAGAGGGAAGTAGAGAGATAAGATATCCCCCCAATAATGTATGATCACCTGCAAACATGGTTAATGTATGAAGACAAAACACAATCCAATGCCTACAAACAATGTTTCTCCCCTTGGGAAGAAGATACACCAAGTACAAATGTAAGAATGCTTCCCATTCAAGATAGGAAGTGATAGGAAGAGGAATCCATATGTATGTAGATTGTGTCTTTGAAATCTTTTCATGTGTTGCCAAGTTCTTGGATGACAAAGATGATGCCACAATCCAATCAGGTACACACCCAATCACAACAAACTGTGACAAACCAGGAACAAGTGGAAACTGATCTTGAACAAACTCTGAAGACAAACATGAAGTGACAATAGTGGATCCATGACTATCATCAAATAGGAGAGATACACCCTCAAATTGGTCCTCCAAATCTGCAATGTGAGACTCCCCAAACAAAGAAACAATGTATGTCAAATAGGAATCCCAATCAGGAAGACTATCAGATACCTGTTGAAATGAATCAATGGTAGTACTCAATGACTCATCAACAAAAGATGAAGATGTGATCTCATCTTGAGAAGTAGGAGTTGTAGGAGAAGTCTTTGGATCATCAAGACACTCAAGTTCTACATCATATTCAATCTCCTCTAAGGTTTCATCATCATAGGGTATGTTGTCAACATCATCAAGTGGAATGATGCAATATGAAGCAGGATCATCTAGGAATGGAGGCTTGTGTGGATCTCCAAATATCTCCCAAACTTTGGTCCAAACTGTGCCTGGGCATGACATGTCAGAGAAGACCTTATGATAGGTCTCATTAAAGATGCTTACACTGAAAGTAGAACCAATAAATCCTATGATATGATCATTCTTATTATCCCATACTTTTTTCCTATATGTTGTTTCTGGTTCAGGTATGAGTCCATAAAGATGTGGCAAAATTTTTAGCCACTTACAATGTGCTATGATGCCTTTTTTCCATGACTCATAATTATCCCTAGTCAGAACTATTACTGAAGGATGAGTTGAATAATCAATAATTACAATGATGATGCACTTCTCAAATGATACAATATGAGATCAACATATACAATAGAGATGAAATGAAGTACAATGATCAAAACAATACTTTCCTAATTGCCAAAATATCCAAGTATCCTTTAGTAGAACCACTGGAAAAAATTTGAATTCACAAAATACCTAGAACAAAATCAAGAAAAATTTCATGGATGTCTGGATGGAGCTCCTCAATACCTTTCCAATGCTGCAAGAATCACGAAAATTAGAGATTGTGGCAAGAAGTTACAAGCTCAAGAGCCAAAAAAGATTATCTAACTTCATACAGAAAAAAGGTACCAAATTCCAAAATTTATGAAAAATAATTGCACCACTAGAAAATTGAGCTTCTTAGCTTTCCAGTGATATCTCGTTTTAAAAATTTCGCCTCCGTATGTGAAAGTTATGATAAAATGAAAAAAATGGCAATTTGAAGCACCTTATGATGAAAGAGGGGCAAAAAAACTTAAATCCTTGGGCAAAATTTTTTGGCTCACATAAACTAGCTTTTATATGGTCAGCTCTTTTTGTTAAAAAAAAGTCTTTTAAAAGTTGCTGGTATAATACAAAGTTTTCAAATATAATATTTAAAGACTTTGAAAAAGCCGATAGAGCAAATTTCTGAATAAAGCAAAATCTACAGCTTAAAAGAATACTTCATACCAGCAAATAATGGTAAAGTTGGATGTGACTTTACCTATAGTGACGATGGTACCCAAGGAGTATGCTGCCAATCAAAATATTGAAACCAACCAGATGCATAAAGAAGACATTGATGTGATAGAAGACAGGGTACAAATATATGCCGGCAGAATAATCCAAATAGCCTGTAGAAAAATAATATTTGCCACAAAATTTTACAAATAAAACCCCAATAACTTTACAAATTTTACCCGATAAAATCAAATAACGCAGAAATTATTTTTTAATAATTTTTTTTTTGCAAAATAATTATGATAACCTGGGGGCCGTATGGCTTACCCAGGTAATTTTTTTTTGCCGTAGAAACAAATTTTACTGAAAATGGATGAATTGGCAGTCAAAATTCATCTGCGAGGCCTTCTAAGCACAATTGTGATGCAGATCTGGGCCCAAAGTGCTTTGAAAAATCAGTGACCTCCTAGATCAGGTACTCTTCACACTTTTTCAAACCCTTCATAGATCTAACAAAACATATCCAAATTTGACGAAACGAAAGAAAAACCTGACTTTCTTCAATGCCCTGGATTCAACCGTGAGGTCAATGAAACCCCAATCTACACCCAACAAAAAAATTCAAGCCAACATAATACCCTCAGATCTAGGAAAGAATCTGCAACACCTAGAGCTTTGATACCCTGTGGGAGTAAATGGTGACTCCCCAACACCCCCAGGAATAGTTGCTAGACCAAAACCCCTTCCACAAGAGAGAGAATGGCAAGAAAGCTTGCTTCACAATGCAAGATTGATTAATGGTTGAATATGATTCAAATGTACATGAGATACCTTGCTTATAAAGACAAGGTTAAGAGATGGGATTAGACATGATCATGACAAGTGTCTTAATCCTATAACATGAGACAACTTAAAAACTAATCACCTAGGAATCAAGCAATACTAGCTAGATAAGATAAGTTCTAGAAAAGCCAACTAAGACTTCTAGAAAGAATCTTATATCCTAAGTAAAATTAACATGTGAATATGTCTTGTACCTAGCTTAATTATAGATTTTCTTTTGCATTTAAATATCATTTGTACTTAACTAGCACAAATTATCAGAATCAAGCAATACTAGGATGACACTCTTAGTATTGTAGATTCAAGAAGTAGAAAAAAAATCATGCACTTTAAAAAAAATGACACCTAAAAAGGAATTTGTATGTGCCTGAATGGAGCCCCAGAAGTTGAAGAAATGAGGACTAGACAGGTACAGAGTTGAAAAATTGAAATTTTTGGAAAATCTATCCACCAAAATAAGAAACTGAGCACACAGCTACAAAGTACATGAAAAATTATCCCAAATAAAAAAACATTCCTCAGAAAAAGGAGCTAAAACAAGCAAGATATGGCCTTCCAAAATCGGACTACAAAATAAAAAACTCCATTGGTGAGGGGGGAATTTTTTTTTAGCCTACTGACATCATCATTGATGTGATGATGATGTCAGCAATACAGTTGATTAAATTTGACAGTCAAATGGCCGTCGAGATTCTACAAGAGCTTAAATTTGACGACTTCTTTCATGTCACGTTGGAATCTCGCCCCTTTGTCAAGATATTCCCATGCCCACGGAATATTCTTTCTGCTACCGGTACTAGAATCTTCGGGGAATATTGGAGATGTTTCCAATGGAATGACTAGTCACTAAATTTTAGTGTTTGACCGGCCGATCCATCCACCGGTGGAGATATTGCCCCCCGGTTGGTATGCAATTATCGACCACCGATTTTTGTTTAAATGCCCACCGGTTGAGAATTTTGGCTGATGTGAAATGTGTGGGCTGCGGATGAGGGGATCACATGGGGCGGCGGTGGGCTAGTGGCCACCTACCACGTGGCTGGTGGTACAGGCTGCGAGTACGCTTGTACTATGAGCAACAAGGTATGGCGTTTGCAAAAAATTTCTACAATTTTTTTTAATTTTTAATTTTTGATTTTGATTTATTTTGTTTTGTTTTTTTTTGAGATCTATGTAATACAAGTGCCAAATAGGCCAAAAAAGACCATATGCTGAAAGTACAAAATCCACCCAAGATCACTTCAAATTGATTGCAGATTCAAGAAGTAGACAAAAAATCATGCACTTAAAAAAAAAATGGCACCTAAAAAGGAGTTTGTATGTGCCTAAACAGAGCCTCGAAAGTTGCAGAAATGAGGACTAGACAAGTACAAAGTTGAAAAACTAAAAATTCTTGAAAATATTTCCACCAAAATTAGAAACTGAGCACACGGCTGTGAAGTACACGAAAAATTAGACCAAATAAAAAAAAGTTCCTCAGAAAAAAGAGCTAAAACGAGCAAGATATGGCCTTCCAAAGTCAGACTGCAAAATAAAAAACTCCATTGGTGAGGGGGGGAATTTTTCTTAGCCTCCTGACATCATCGTTGATGTGATGATGACGTCAACAATACAATCAATTAAATTTGACGGTCAAATGGCCGTCAAGAGTCTGCATGAGCTTAAATTTGACGGCTTCTTTCCCGTCACGTCGAAATCTCGCCCCTTTGCCAGTATATTCCTATGCCCACATAATATTTTTTCTACTGCCGGTACTAGAATCTTTGGGGAATATTGGAGATGCTTCCGGTGTAATGACTAGTCGCTAGATTTTAGTGTTTGACCGACCGATCCATCCACTGGTGGAGATATTGCCCCCCAGTTGATATGCAATTATCGGCCGCCGATTTTTGTTTAAACGCTCGTCGGTTGAAAATTTCAACCGATGTGAAATGTAGGGGCCGTAGAAAAGGGGACCACGTGGGGCAGCGGCAGGCCAGTGGCCACTTGCCATGTGGTTGGTGGTACAGGCTGCGGGTACACCTGTAATTTGTGCAGTAGGGTATGACCACAAATTTTTTGCAAATTTTTTTAATTTTTAATTTTTAATTTTTAATTTTGATTTATTTTGTTATTTATTTTTTATTTATAAAAATAAAAAAACTGAAATACAATTTTTTTTATTTTTATAAATTGTTTTACAAATAAAAAATATTGTAGATTTTTTTTTGATTTTTTATACAAATTTTTTATAAGAACTTATGAAAAGCAACAATAGGATCAAGAGATCAAAGATAGCACAAAAGAGAGAGAGAAGATGAGAGAATATGATGATTGTATTCTCAATATGTATGAAGATGCTCAATTACAAGCATGTACAAGGCTTGCTTATAAAGGCAAGTTAGGACACAATGAAGGGCCATGAATGAGACAAGTGTCCCAATCATGTGCAGGGTAGGTAGAAAGAAATATTAGATAATTCCATGAAAGGTGGATCACCCACCTAAAGTGGAATTATCATGCCACGGAAAGTGAAGATAAAAAGGTGATAACTAGATCACACCACAAAGAGTGGAATTTCTCCTACACACACTTCCCTAAGTGTCCTAATCACATCTCTCAATATATGCACAAACCTAGATGCAAGATGCAAATAACTAGGTGTCACAAGTGCAACCTATAATGATATGCATTCCCTAAGTAAGCTTAAGTAAAGTGTAATAAGTAAAATACTTATTTACACCAACAATTGTTTTCTCCAAACACAAGGATTATCATTTCGATCACCTTGAGATGGTTTTCAAAAAATGCCATGAGTTTGAGGTATCCCTGAACCTAAAAAAACGTGTCTTCAGTGTGCCGCAAGACAAGCTATTGGGACACACAGTTTCCAAAGAAGACATTGTGATTGATCCCGAGTGGGTGAAAGCAATAAAAGAACTTCCCCTACCGGTCAACAAGAAAGGAGTCCAATCTTTCCTGGGGAAGGTAAATTTTGTGAGCAAATTCATTTCAGATTTTATAGGAATAATCAAACCAATCACCCTAATGCTGAAAAAGGATCAATTATTTAAATGGACTAAAGAAGCTAGAGAAGCTTTCGAGAAGGTTAAGGATGCTATTTCTTCAGCCTCTGTACTGGTTAATTCAGACCTATTGAAGGACTTCATAATGTATGTATTCAGTAGCAAGTCAAGCATTGCTACTATCTTAACTCAAAAGGACGATGAAGTCAAGGGAGAACATCCAACAACATTTCACTCCCTGACCCTAAAGGAATATGAGATGAACTACAACTTCGTCGAGAGCCAAACCTTCACAATTGTTAAGGGACTCAAGAAGTCTTGACACCTAATATCCTGCAATAAGGTGATTGTTTATGTCACGCATTCCAGTGTGCACAAATACATCATGGAAGGAGAAACCACCAAAAAGAGGGCTAATTGGATCACTAAGATCCTTGAATATGAAATTGAGGTCAAGCCTACAAAGACCAATTGAGGAAGAGGATTGTGTGAGTATTTGGTGCACGATGAGGAAATGACAGCCGAAGAAGAGCAACTGGAGCTAGTTCTAACAAATGAGTTTGAGCCCGAAGGTTGCTGGCTGGTGGATAGAGTGAGATTCATGCACATAGGAAAATATCTGCTTGACCTTTCTTTTCAAAAGAGAAGATTCTACCGATTGCAAAATAGTAGATATGCGCTCATCGAAGGGGTCCTTTTCAAGAGGAACTTCAACGATGTTCTATTGTGGTGTGTCACCACAGAGAAAGCAAAGCGGATTCTTGACACTTTCCACAACATTCCTGCGAGTAGGTATTTCTCTACCAAGACCACTGCCATCAAAATCATGTGCACCGGGTACTTCTGGCCTACACTGTTTAACAACTCATACTCCCTAGTAAAAGCTTGCAAGGAATGCCAATTCTTCACAGGGAGAAGAAAAAATTCTGCAATGCCTCTCAATCTGATAGTGGTTGATGAGCCCTTCACACAATGGGGCCTTGATTTCATCAGAATGATCAATCCCGCCTCTAGTTTCAGACACAAATCGATCCTAATAGCCACAAACTACTTTACCAGGTGGACCAAAGTGATGCCCCTGAAGAATGAACAGAGACAAAGATAGTAGATTTCCTTGAGGAATTGGTGACGAGATTTGGCCTACCCAAAACCATCATCTTTGACAATGCTAAGGCTTTCCTAGGCTCTAAGATATGTCAATTCACACTCGCGCATGGCATATTCTTGAAGACATTGTCAAATGACTACCCGTAGGGTAATGGCCTGGTGAAGTCGACTAACAAGAATTTAGTCTGACTCATCAAAAGAATCATTTCAGAGCACTAACAAGAATGGCATAAAATCTTTCTGGTGGTGCTCTGGGCAGACTGCATAACTCCTAAGCAAGTCCTCAAGACTTTTTCGTACGAGCTAGTGTATGGAAAAGAAGCACTATTTCCTATCTCCATGGAGATTTTGGCACTGCAATTGCTCAAATTTGTCGAGGTAGAGAAAAACGACGCCATGGAGGTACGGTTGGCCGAGTTGCTGGAAGTGCAGGAAAAAAGGGAAAAGTCCTTGATAGCCATGTCTAACTGCCAGCAGGTGGTTAAAAGATGGTTCGACAAGAAAGCTTCGGAGCAGGGTCTAAAATGTGGGGACCTAGTGCTAAAATTCAATGAAAGGGTTGCAAAGCCAAGTCAACATGGAAAGTTCAACAACCTCTGGAAAGACCCTTTCAAAATAATTCGGTGCAAGCAGCATAATGCATTCAAATTGGAAAACATGGAGCAAGAAGCATTGGGGATTCCTATTAACGAAATCCACCTAAAATTATTCAATTAAGCTTCAAAATGATTCTACCAATGTAAATATTTGAGTAATGTAATTACTTTTCTTTCATGTTTTTTGTCGGTTGGTCTTTCATAATTAATTCTGCAGTGCAGGGAAGTAGAAACAATGGAACCCATTATTGCAAAGTGTAGAGAGAACTAAAAGCAACCCATGAAGCAAAGAAAAGTGAACACATATATACAGGAAAAGAAGAGGAGAACTACATTGCAAATCAAAGGAGACAAAATGTTATACAAGCTATATCTTCATTATATTTATATACTTTGATAAGTACATTGTCAAAATAGCTTAGAGGCCACGCTTTTAGAGTATATATTTATATATTTTTTGTATCTTATTTATCTATTTATAGTAAAGCCTTTTCCAGGCATATGTACAAAAAATAGACAAACGTGTATTAGTTCTTAAAACATAAAAATAAATTTTGAACCGTGGGCATGAGTAGCAGCAATGGAGGCATCAATGCTAGCATCTGGAATCACTTCATCAGCAGGGGCATTATTAGGACCAACAACATTTGCAGGAGCAACAATAAGTGGCAGAGGGAACAACAGGTTCCTGAAGTTGGTGTACTAGTCAATTTCATAAAAAGGCACCACGTTGTACATGCAAAACAGGAAATGGCATGCACAGGTGACCCTTTGGCGATGTTCTTCTTGCAACTGGATGCAAAAACCACTAAGGAGCGACACCCATGGTACGACCGCATCTTCTTCAATGTACTTCTAGAGGTCGCTTGCCATTGGAAAGCCTATACCAAACACAACATTTTCCACCACCTCCCCGAGGCCACCCAAGTACTTCTTCAGAAATATCTCAAGCACCAGACGAAGAACCAACAACTTTGGAACTTGAATATCAAGCATGGACATGGAAAAATGAGAGCATGCATTAGTATTAACTCTATACTTGTCCTCATAGTCAATGCAGTCCCTCCCCATAACCCACTTTATCGCTATAATGGACAGAGAATGCTTATTCTTGGTTATCCTTTTGAGATGCCTAGTGGAAATTTCACCAAGAAAATATGAATGGTATTTCTTGCAGACCAACCTAATTGGAGTGTTCATGGTGTCTAGCTCTTTGAAATTTTCCTAAGTCTAAGCTCTATGCAAATTCTATGCAACTACTACACCAAATGCTAAGCCAATTACCTATTACCAATTCTACTAAAAATTGCTAAGTGTTATTTTTCTATTGCCTAAGCACCTATTGATAGAAATGGTTAGGATAATTGTGGTAATTTTCATACCATAAAAATGATGTTAATCAAGTACTATCTCAAAAATTGCACCAAGGCTTGTTCGAATTTCTCACCCAGTTGCATCTGCTAGGTATGATTTGTTGCGTGCAGGATTAGTAGGAACTAATTAATTAAGCACAAGCTAGTGACAATATTTGTTGGTAGTCCATACGACCAATTGCCAAGGTGTCACATTGTAAGCATTTTTTGAACTCCAAGGCAGAACTTGTATCTTTTCAAGCACTTATTGCATATTTGGCTTAGTCATTCTGTTTTGGATATTAATTGCCATGATATACAAACGCCTAAGCTGCCTTCAAATTTCCAGCTCAAGTTCCAAGAAAATTGCACTAAAGGACATCATTACCAAAGGTCATTATGAATTCTTGTCATTTCAAAATGGCAAGTAATTCATTTCGCACGAGAAAATATCTGGCAGTACATACTGAATTTAATGCTAGAAGGTGAGCGTTGTTGGCCACCCAAAGAAGGAAATAACTAAGTATCGCATGCAAAAGGCTAACATTGTGAAAGTTTTTTGAACATGCTAACTAGAGCAAAAGAAGTTTTGAGCACAACCAAAGCTAAGGTAAAATTGTAGAAAAGTTGAGTGAAGCGGAAGTCTCTAGCAAAAGGAAAATGGTAGAAAGTTCACAAGTGGAGGCACAAGCAGAGGCTCAAGTAGAGACACATGGAGAGGCAACACAAAGCTTGTTTGATGCTATGTGTGTAGCACCAACCGTCTATTTCTTTGAAGATGTTTCTTATACTTCGCTTGGGATGCCAGATAAGCCAGAATGGGTAAACACGTGGGTCCTGGACAAGCCCAAAAGTTATAGAAACTAGAGTCTAATCAAGGAGGACTGGGATAATATTCATGATCCCACTCTTGCAAAGAACCCTAATTCTTTAAGGGAGGTGGCCTGCGAGAGGATGAAGAAATTCAATGACCCGTATACTTTGGTGTAGAAGCTATGGTTCAGCGGGCTCCCACAATATATGGTTCCATTTGTGCACTATTGCTCAAAACTAGTCAATGCAACCTTTGAACATTTCAACCCAAGCACCAATACCATAGAGAGCCGAGAGTTGAAAGTTAATATTTGCTCGAGAGCTATCTAGAATATGCTATGCATCCATGACTAGAGCTCTAGAGTGGAAGAGATAGAGCCATTCAACCCAGTGAAGGGAGAAGAAATATGGAGAACCATCAAAAAGGCTCTGGATTTTTTAACAAAGAAACCCAAAGGCCTAAAGAAGATAAACAAAAACCACCAAAGATCCTGACGCCGCAAAATGCCTTCCCAACGGACATGTAGGAGGCCTTCTCAATGTTGGAATTTGTTTGTGACCTGGACACCGACAAGGATGTGCATGAATTTCAGTTGGGTCCGAGATTTTAGTTCCACAGGAAACATTCATATTTTTGGTATGATTTTGCACAATTCCTTGTTGATGAGGTGATAAGGAAAATAAGGGACTACCAAACGCAATGGAGGTTCAGGTTTCCTTCCTTCCTTGCCCATATGTTTTTGCATCAAAACCCTAATTTCTTTAAGAAGCATGTGAAGTTGGCTATTTTTGATGGACCGAGCAAGAGAAGGTGTGTTTCTGTATGGACTCCTCTCCTCTCCTCTACTTATGATTATTATGCATTTTCAGATTATTTCTTAACTCCGATTTTGCAAGATTTGAAAGGAGAGGATGGTATTGACCGAATCACTAAGGAGCAAACAGGGTATACGCAAAAATTCACTCCCAAATGTGTCTAGTTTCTTGGAGTGGATTTCACATTCATCTGGATGCGCAGTTTCACCAGGGAACCATTTCACCTTTCGACATGTGTCATAAATTGGGTGCTAGCCCTTGAAATGTTCCAACAATTATCCTTTATTGACTACACCTTTTACAAAGGATCGACAAAGAAGAGGGGATTTTTCATCTGCCTGCTAAGCTTCAAAATGGTGGTCATGAGAAAAAAGAAGACGTACCAACTATTGGAAGATAAGTTGGCTCATCTGGGGTTGGTAATGATTTGTGACAAATGGAACTACAACCCCAAAAATGACTTGCCGAATGAATTTTTCAAGGTAACACACAGTCCCCAACCTTACTGGGAAAAGAGGCAGAATTCGTTGAAAGATCTGGATGATCTTTTGGTCAAATTGATTCACATTCCTATAGAGGACAATAGGCTGCCATGGAATAAGTTCTACTTCGCTGCAGTGAATTATGATGAAAAATGCAAAATGGGATTCAACCTTCAAAATAAATTATCAAAAATAGAAGGATGGAGCAAGGAAAGAATCAAATATTTTTGGGTGTACTACAAAGAGATCAAGCAACCTGATGCCCCCTATGGAAGAGTGGAGTTGGATGAACAATTTGATAAGTTGTGGAATGAGGCACACACAAATTATGACGTGAGTGATGATAAGGATGATGACTTCGATGAGGAGCCCAAAACACATACGGATAAGGGAAAAGAGAAGGAAGCAGATATGTCATTGGCCTCCGCTCAACTAAAAAGGAAGGCTACAAAGTAGCTTAGCTAGGTCGCTTCAAATGTGTGGATGAACATATCGAGAGCCTAGTGGACACTCACCTAGACCGCAACAAGGAAAAGAAGGACTCAACAATAGTTGAAAACCGTAGAGGTGGATTCCCCACCTGCCAAATGACAACACACATAAGAAATTGTCTTGGAGAGTTCACAAGAACCTGCAACAGGCCTGGAGGTCATGGCGAGCCAGGAACCTCAGTCATCCAGTCAGTAGGTAACATTCACTCCATCTTCTCTTACTTCATAATCTCTAGTGTTCCCTACTGTCTCTGCGGTGCCCATCACTACAAGTGTCGACCCTTCCTTTTCCACCTCTACTACAATGGTCGTGGGAGGTTTCTCCCAGTTCTCCTAGATGAGGCCATTTATCTTGACACCTCCACGAACTCTTACACCGTTCGCTGCTACCCAATCTGCTATCGCCTCTCTTTCTACGAGCATGGCCACTATTGACACCCCTCCTGCTACCACTATATCAAGCCCAACTCAGTCCACTTAGCAGAGGGAGTTCATCATGACTTCGCTTTTACCACAACACCCGATGGGTCCTCGTGTAGGGTCACAAGCCGAGCTCTGGCATGTCCCTCATTTCTCCCCGCAGACAGTCGATCTCCCAAAGAAGAAAATTCTTGAAACCACTACCCTCACATTCCCTTTCGCCCTACCTCCTAGTGCACCTTTCGTAGGCAGGATAGTTCAGTCACCGACCCAATTTATGGCGCAGGGCGCTGTTACAAAGGAAGCATGAGCTCTCAGAATCTAGAAGTAAAAGGCCAAGGATGACAAGAAGCCGACAGAGCCAAAGGTGTATACTATTTACAATGAAGCTCAAAAATTGATCCATTTCGCAACCATGCACCTGAACGTCATCGAATCGCAAGGGGAGATGTATCCCGACGATTACAACATTTTCGCCGTGGGACTTGATCTAAGCATAGCCTGACCATAGGACAAAGTTGAGCTCATGGAAGAAAAGCAATGGGTGGTGACCACTGACTTCTTCAAGTCTAGTTGCCAACTAAAGAAGAAAGAAGAGGAGCTAAAACTTGTGAAGGATAGGGTCGAGTTCTTGTAGGCGAAGGAAAAGGTGATGGAAGTAGAAATTAAGTGCTTATTGGAGAAAGTGCAAGCACTAGTAGAATTTGGAAAATAAATGACTACGTGACTAAAAATTTTAGTTATGTGACTAACACTAGTAGTATTTTGAAAATAAATGACTAATTTGGTCATTTATAAGTGACTAATTTGGTCATTGGGTAAAATCACAATTAAATGACTAATATCAGACAAATAAAAATGACTAAATAAATGAGTAAATATGACTAAATTAATGACTAAATAAATGACTATCACTCCTCTATTCTTTTTTCTTTCAAATTTGATCATAATCCATAGATCTTAAGCCCCCCTCATGGGACCCATACCTAAGCAGGCCATTTGGCTGCCTAGGTTGCTTGGTGCACCAAAAATACCTATTGCATGGAAGGCATTGCCTCTTGGTGCAGTCTTAAGGCCTTCACATATTTTATAAAAAATATTAACATTTATATTCTTTAACTTTTATTACTCATTATGTTAATGAATCATTAATATTTTTAACTATGATTTGAAGCCAGTTTGATTTCCCTATTGCGTTAGAATGTCAAATGTATCAAAGAGCAATTGTGGTCAATTTCACTAATAAAATATGATTTAAACAATCCAATTGCATTTTGAGGGCTATCTTGCAGACACTTTCATTTAAATAATACATATATATTATCAATTATTTCAATTCATTTGAATGGATCACTTAAGGAATCAAGAATCAATAGTGCTATTCCCATAGTCGAGCATGATGAGGTCAAAGAGGAAGCATTTTAGGGAGCCCTAACTTCACCACACCTAAGCCCAAGAGCGTGAAGTATGTTAGGGAGCCCTAATTTAGATTTCTCTAAATTTATTTCACTCCATTATTTAGCACTTATTATTAATTTTTTAAGCTAGCCAAATGCAACTAGAATTTGTAGCACATACATGCACAAACACATACTCTCTAACATATTAACATACATATAATTTTCTATCATCGCAATCCTTGAACCTCCTTTAGGTGCAAGCGTTAGTATATTATATTCCTCTCTCTATATAGAATTGTCTCCGCCTCGATCTCTCTTTCCTTTTCCTAATCTCTCCAAAGATAAATTAAACTATCAATTTTTTTATATATTAATTTAATTTGTTCTATATAAGAATATATTAATTATTAATTATAATAATTTTATATTTATATTTAATATTTTTTGTTATAGAATACAATATATAATAATAATAGAACCCTATAATAATATAATCAATATATACTATTAAATATAATAATAAATATAATTATATTATATATAATTTAATCTTATTACTATTATATTAAATATATATAATATATTAATTAAATTTATGATTAAACAAATCTAAAAGGTTCATCATTTTTTGTCATTTTTTTAGTTGCTTTTCACCATTTTGTACTACTTTTTCCGCCACTATTGGTTCCTGCTCCTCCAAACTCTTCCTCACTAGTATTGACCTTTCACTTCTCCAATTTGACGTGATGCAACTTGAAAATAAGGTTTAGAGCGATGGTTGTAGAGTATGTTTATTAAAATGAAAATTACCGCCAAGTTCCTAATATGTTTATTAAAATTAAAATTACCGCCAAGTTCCTAATAATGTGTACATTTAGGTTTTGACATTATGACATCTTTTACCCTACACAGACTGGTGCACATTTCTTTTACGGATGTCCATACCCTATTCCAAAGCTCCCATTTTCACATAGGGAGGATGCTTGCAAAGGCAGAGTATATGCTGGCATAGGTGGTGAATGGCATTGGGGAGGATGCTTGCAAAGGCAGAGTATATGCTGGAACAGGTGGTGAATGGCATTTTTTGTTTGGTGCAAACAACTTAAAAGTAGGTTTTGACATTCATGTTTCACCAAACACTAATGCTGAATCTTTGGAAAAACAAATTGCAAAAGAATGGGCGCCTGCACCTGCTTCACGCAATATGACATTTCAGGTTTGAAAATCACTATTGAATATCGCCTTCACTCTTTACTGTGTTATATGTTTGAGTTTTATATATTTTTATGTTTAGTTCTGAGATAAAGTTCTGTTAGTGAGGGTTTGATCAATCTGTTGTTAAGCTGAAACTAGTTTGCAACAAGATATAATTTTATAAAACTATGGAAAACCAAATCAATATGCATCTCAAGTAAGATACTAAGAAGGGATAATCAAAGACATGGTTTGTCAAATGCAATTAGGGATATTCACGTGGTTAATAAAATAGGTTAACTTAAAAGTACAAGCCTCTTTAGCTCATGGTAAAAGGACGATAAATTTTCCCAAAATATTTGGTAAATAATTCACGTGGTGCAAAATAATTGATAGTTCTCCAAGCTTGCAGGGTAGAGGTGGCTTGATACTGATTAACAAACAATCACTATCTCTCTTGAGTATATACATTATTTGAATAGGCACTTGATGCTAGAGCTTTTTACTATTCACTCAAATCCAGGTATGTAAATTGGTGTTATTTACTATTAGGCATGTTTGCAGATATTTTTAATAATATTCTAATGGATGAATCAATCAAATAAAAGATATCTACATAGATTTTTGATATTGATTAACAAAAAATAACCTCTCTTGAGTAAATACATTATTTGAATGGGCACTTGATGCTAGAGCTTTTTACTATTCACTCAAATCCAGGTATGTAAATTGGTGTTATTTACTATTAGGCATGTTTGTATATATTTTTAATCATATTATAATGGATGAATCAATCAAATCAAAGCTATCTACATAGATTTTCTTGGATCCTTGTTCCAAAGTGATAGGCAGGCAAGATGTTGAAAAAAGTTACAGAGTTTAGCTTCACACCTGCCAATACAATATCCACACAATATATACATTATGTGCTAAATTACCAAATACGTTCTGCATACCCATACAATATCTTTCCCCAACTCAACCCTCTCCTCCAACAATCCCTCACTACTAATAAACAAATAGCCCCTACTCTAAAATGGGAAAACCCTATTCATTACCTACAATAGTTACATTTCCCAAAAATGGAAGACACAAAAAAAATCCTATTTTTAGAACTAACAAGAAAGTGGGAAATATTCAGCATTAATTTGTGTATCATACATCAAGAAGGAATTCCGACAAGCACAATTTTAGTCTGATTCATGTAACCCTGTTCAAGATAAATCTGCCAATTTTCTCTTCATTGATATAATAAATGTTGCATTTCTCTGCTCCTAAATTTAAAATATAATTGTAGATTATCAAGCCTTCAAAATACTGAAAAAGTAGTTATATTTTTCTAAGTGATGAACCTTATAGAAGGTATATTGCTGATTCTACTTACTGCTTACTCTTCTTAGCTACATATAATCTCTAAACCACATGAATCTCTCTCAATCATACCAAATTTAATAATGAATTAATCATTATCCATCAATAAATTCCCATGACGGACATCTCACCCTTCTCATTCTAGAGGAGGGTTACGATTTTAGGTTGTTTCTTGCTTCTAAAGGTTACAGGTTGTTGCTAAAATGTAAATCCAAACTAAAAACATACTGAAGAAGCCACTTTGCCCTTTTTCTCAGTTTTCCAATTACTGTTGATTTAGTATGTAGATAGATTATAGCTATTGGATCCTAGCTCTAATATGATCCCCATGGCCTGTACTGCCCCAAAAAGAATACTATAGTTAAAAAGAGGAAATTATAGATAAATGGTGGGATAGCCCCAATTATTTAATTGATAAGTCAATTTGAATTGGAAGGATGTGGGTTGGAATTCTAACTTGGGCACTAAATTTAATTGATAAGTCAAACTTGGGAAAAAAACTCCATCTTGTAGCAAACTTGAATCCCAAACTTGTACTCAAACTCAAATAGGCAAGTTAGGTTACAATCTATTAAGAGACATTTTTTGTCTAAATGACCTTGGTACTTTGGCCAATTTTAGTATATAAGGGCATGGTTTGGTTAGTTAATGGTTGAGTGATTTGTAGTTATATGCCAAATCCTTATATTGGCATGGAGGTTAGCTTTTGATATATAGTTGCACTTTGTAGAGGCTCCAACTCTAGCTATATTGCACATTTTTCTTAGACTTAACATTCTCCATAAAATAATGATGTAGTATTCCTTATTAAAAGAAACATCTGATTGGAAAGCATTGTCTTCATTGAAGAAAATGGTATAACTTTTATGTTTCTTGTCCCCTAATTCTTCATCAAATGAATAACTCAATGATTTTATTATTGAATTTACCTTGCACACTTATATGTTGGAGTTCATTACTTCTCTACTTATGGGCTCTCCAACATTCCTCACTCATAGCACAAGTCTTAGAGCCAAGCTCACATTTACCAATTTTACTACCAACAATTCCTTAGGCTTGAATGTGAGGAGAGGTTCCAGGGGGAATTGTCTACCTCCTAGGATTGTCCCCCTCTTCAATCAACTCTTTAATTGTTTTTGGAAATTCTTTAAGAACCCCTTTTTTATTAATATCTGTGGACCTAAATTTTGGGCTGAATCTAATAAAAATATATACAATAAACAAAGGAAGTTTAAAGTTGTACAAAGATATCCATACATAGAAAAATAGGGTAACTATTGATGTGAGACTATGTGTCACATATATTTATTGATATGTGCATAATTTAAGTACTAACATAAGAAACATCAAATGGTGCTTATAAAGATTATATCTAGTAGACTAGATCATATGAATTGAGATCCATTGGTCAATTTTTTTTATTATCTTCCTTCTAATTCTCAAGGTTACTAAAAGTTATAGTCTTAGTTTGTGTATAGTCTGTTTTTGTCTCATTTGCTTTTTAGTTTGTATTTTCTCGAGTTTTCAAGCATAGTTTGCATACTGGCATAAAAAAATCAAATGATACTTCTAAAAACTTAAGATTATATCTACCAAACAAGATCATGTCAATTGAGATCCATTGGTCAAATTTGTTTAGTATCTTCCTCCTATTTGTCACATGGTTTCTGAAAATTGTGGTCTCAATTTGTGTGCGGTCTTTTTTTCTCTCATTTGCTTTTTGGCTTGTAGTTTCTCAAGGTTTCACATTATGCATTTAATGTTGAAGATAATGGTAGGTAGTTAATGGTTACTATCTAGTTGTTTATAGAGTACATTGTATAATGTCTTCATTTGACTTCTGAACTGCATATTCCAACTTGCCAACTTCTTTGTGTTGTATTCTAATACTCAGCTATTGATGTTTCATAGGAGCCACACCTAAGGGTGTACTTGGGGTTATGGGTGTTCAAGATCTCACTATCTATCATGTAAAAATCCATTTGCAAGTGCAAATATTTACTTTTTAGAATGGTCTCATTTTATATTTACTTAATTTGAGCATTTTTAAGCTTTTGTGTCCATATTACTAATATATTAGTGCTACTCCAGAAATACCAACTTGCAAAATATGTACTTGAGTGTTGAGAAGGTACATTTATATTTGACGGGCAAATTGATAATTACTTTATTCTGGTCAAGATAATATTTAGATAATTTTTGTATTATATTTTCTATTTATTTATGTCATTGAAGTGATTTTTTGACGGTTTTCAGTATATCCTCATTTTTTTGTCTACTTTGTTTCCTTGTAACAAGAGACAAATATGATAAGAGAAAGGCTTCTGAAGTTGTTATGCCTTGCATAACCACCCCACTTTGATTTGGATCAAAATGGGTCCCCTTTCTTTTTTGTCTTTTTCTCTTTTGCCTTTGGTTTTCTGCCTTAGGCATTTTCCTTTCAAAGTTCTATCGGAGGCGGAACTGGAACCAATACCGGACTTGGAAATTCCTTCTATGTTTTGGTCTTGTTTCATCCCCGGTTATGGTTTTGACTGTTCTTTTCCTTCTCCCTTTGTTCTTTGTCGGAGTCGGGTCCGAGACTGACTCAGAATGTTGAACTTTCTCAAAGTGCCTCGTTTGGGTCCCATCCCAGGTCCCACCCCACCTTTTCTTTCCTCTTCGATTGGTCTTTGTTGGTAAATGTCCTTTGCCTTAACTTTCTTTTCGGCCTTGGGCATTTTCTTTTTTGTTTTGGCAGACCCGAAACCATAACTGGATCTGAACCCGTGAACTTTCTCAAAGTTCCTGGTTCGGATTTAGTGTCGATCCCAGTTCTGCATTTTTAGGTTCTTTTGCTTTTGGTTTCCTCTATTTTGGTCGTGGGGTTTTCCTTCCCTTTCTCTTTCTTTCTATTCCATTCTTTTCCTCTTTTCAAGTGATGTCGGAGGCGGGTTTAGAACGGAATCTGAACCCGAAACTTGGAGACTTCCTCAAAGTTTCTGGTTCAGATTTGGTTCCGACCCCGGTTCCGTCTGTCGTTTCGCTCCGGTTCCGCTGGTGTTTTGGTTGCCATCCTTTGCGTTTTGAGTTTCTTTGCGGAGGCAGGGTCGTTTTGGGGTGTGAACTTGGAAATGTTGGTTATTTCCCTAGCTCCTCCCCACCCCGACCCCGGTCCTGATTCCAGTTTCTATTTTGGTTCCGCCCCCGCCGGAAGTAAGTATTTCCTTACGAAGTATAGTAAAATAAGAAGTGTTATGGGTAAGTTTGAGCGGGAAATTTTGTGATTTAGAAGACTAATGGAGACCTTGTTTTGTAGGATCAAGTCGTGTGCATGAGGATATTTCTTAAGGATCTCGACGAAAGGTCTTGCTAACTGCCTTCAGATGGGTTCTTATATCGCCATAAGGTTCTCTCCCCGCCAAGAAGTCTCGGCGAGGAAAGAAAGTCTCATCGACTAGCAAAAAGATCAAACACTTCGGTGGGAGTCTTTTGGTCTTTCTGACCGGTGAGAAGGAGAAGGCTTTGGTGGGAGATATTGAATTCGGGATGAAGTCTTGCCGAGAGCCTAATGTCTCACCGACATAGTGCAAAGGGGGGTCTATCGGGTGTCTTCGGTGAGAGAATCAATATGTTACAGCGACAAAGGGATGAGCTAGTAAAGCTTTCGCCAAGGCATGGGGTGTCTATAGGATGTCTTCCCGATAAGGGGAGGTTACAGCGAAACACATATAACAAAATATTTCATTTTGGTGTGACTGTGAGAGGGTCTTGGCGACATCGGAATTCAGTGAATGGAAATGAATGCGGCGGGAGGTCTCGCCGATGATCCAAAGTCATGTCGATGACAAGGATCAATAGAAGGTTGTGATGTCGGTATAGGGTCCTAGTGAAGAAAATAAGTATCCCCGACATAGAACGAAGCGACATCGGTGAAGGGTTATACTTTCGCCATAGGGTCTTGGCGATGAGTGAAGGTCACACCGAAAGAACGAAGTGAGCCCGCCGAGAAGGAAAAGGAACTCGGGGAGACTTCAAGTGAATGAAAGGCTTTGCTGTGAGGTCACGACGATGAGTGATGGTCTCGCCGGCGGTAAGGAGAGCTCGATGCCCGGAGAGTAAGAGCGAGCTAGGGGGGATAAGAGGATTTCACCATGATGTCCCACTGACTAGTGATAATCATGCCAGTCATCTTTTGTGAGCTCGATATAACTTCTGAGCCTACCGAGACGTCTCACCGACTGTCTCGTGTCTTGCCGATAGTTGCCCGATGGATGAAGTCGTATCGGGGAGACACCGATGGTGTCCCACCGACATGCGATGGCCAAGCGAACCACTTTTGATCGCCAAAGAATCCTACATGGCCTATGATCATCCAACGAGGGAGCCAAAGGACTGACTCATCAGTCCCTTTGACCAATTGACAGCCCCTATGTAAGAGACTAACAGAATGCAAGCAAGAAGGATTCCTTCTGAGAACATATGACAATGGATTGGCTTGGGTGATAATGCAAATATCTACAGGGAGGCCCGATGGTGCTTCCAGAAGTGGTCAATGGATAGAAAAGTCCCAAAACAGAAAGGGAGGCCGAAGAATGAAGAAACCATGACTCACAAGGACAGCTGTGGCGACCATTGGTAGAGGCAGATTAGTATTAATGGTGATATTCTGAAGCATTCAAGGCGACCCCGATGGAGTTCAAAGATGGACACAAAGACATAAGAGTTAATGTTGTAGCCTCAAAAGATCTATAGATATTTCCCAAAAATCTTTCATCAGCATGGACAACGAGGCTTCACATTGAATGCACAACCGACTTTCTTCAAAAGATCTGAGAGCCGACTCTCCTGGAAGTAGATATTTTGTAAACCCTAATATAGGAGGACAACACATTCTTTTGATGCATTCTATATATAAGGAATTCTTGCCTCTTTGAAGAGGTTAGAGTTTTTACGGTTAGAAATTTTAGGATTAGAACTTCTAGATTAAAAGAACTTTTAGATCAATAGCTTTTAGAATTAGAACGGTTAGGAGTTAGTGAGTTAACGAAAGGAGATTGAGTTGCATCTTGATTCTCAGTAATGAGAGCTTCTTTGTCTTCTTGGTTAGCAGTTAGATTTTAGTATAGATTGTAATGTATTTTCTAAGTTCTCTTAGTGTAGTTGGAAACAATATGAAGCCACAGATTCTCTATACATTGGTGATTGTGCCAGCTTTGTAAACATTGTTTATCCATTTTAATAACAGTAGAAGCAATTAGAGTTTAATCTACTTCATGTTGTGTTCCTGAATGATATTTGTCTTAATTGATCATTTGATTTGTGAAGTCTTCAAGGGATGAGATATTATTTTGTGGTTTATTTGAATAATAATTAAGAATCTGTTATGCGAGTTAGCACTGTGAATGAAAGAGGCTATGTGTCAATCACAAGCTTATCTTGTTCTACAATTTTGGTTTACAAATTACTTGAAGTTAACAAGTCTGGTTAATATTGGATGAACTGTTGTTCTTTTCTATTTCAAAACCATGATCTATCTTTTGTTGTTTCTTTAAAACCCCAGTTAAAGTAGGTTTCATTTCATGCTTGATCTTAGAACAATCCAGAAGCTCAACACCAGCAGGCCCTTTGAATATTATTGTTGCATTGACCACTAAGTAACATTAGCACAGTTGAGACCCAACTACAAAGACCTTGGGAGCTAAGGCATCCATGTGTTGCCTTTCTCTTCCAGGAGAAACAAAATAGCAATATTTTTTTTGCATTGTTGTGGTACCAAAACCGCCATCAACATAAGTTATACCAAATATAGATGCCACATCGTAAGTCTTTTTCTTTTGAAAATATTTCAGGAATTGTTGTACATAATCAATTATCCTACATCATTATTAAGAGAGTTATGTAATTACTAAATATCCCTTGCTCTTGTATCTAAAACTCAAAGAACAAGAAATTTCGTTACAAGATTAGCAAGAAACTCATTACTTTGTAAGAGTAGGGTTATTGATTCCATTGACAACTTGTCATAGCTGCAACACTTGAATATAATAGAGTGTGGAGGATTAAATAAGCTCCCTGATTCCATTGGAAAGCTGTCACAGTTGCAACACTTGAGCGTAGAAGGGTGTAAAAGTTTAAATAACCTCCTTGATTCTATTGGCAACTTGTCGCAGCTGCAAAACTTGATCATAGAAGATTGTAGAGGTTTAAATAACCTTCCTTATTCCACTGGCAACCTGTCACATCTGCAGTACTTGAAAATAGTAAGTTGTAGAGGTTTAAATAACCTCCCTGATTCCATTTTCAACCTATCACAAATGTAGCACTTGAACATAATAAGAAGTTTCAAAGGTTTAAATAACCTCCTTGATTCGATTGACAATCTATTGCAGCTACAACATTCAAAACTAAAATATTGTCATGGTTTAAATAGCCTCCTTGATTCCATTGGCAACCTGTCACAACTACAACCTTGAACATAGAAGGGTGTGAACATTTAAATAACTTTCTTGATTCCATTGGAAACCTGTCACAACTACAACACTTGAACATGGTAGGGTGTATATATTTAAATAACCTCCCTCATTCCATTGGCAACCTGTTGCAACTATAGCACTTGAACATAGAAATGTGTAAAAGTTTAAATAACCCCCCTAATTCTACTGGAAACCTATCACAACTGTAACACTTGAACATAGAAGACTATAGAGGTTTAAATAACCTTCTTGATTCCATTGGCAACCTATCACATCTGCAACACTTGAAAATAGAAAGTTGCAGAGGTTTAAATAACCTCCCCAATTCCATTGTCAACCTCTCACAATTGCAATACTTGCATATAATAGGAAATTTTAAAGGTTTAAATAACCTCCTTAATTCTATTGACAATCTATCACAACTGCAACACTTAAAAATAAAATATTGTCATAGTTTAAATAACCTCCTTGATTTCATTAGCAACCTGTCACAGCTGCAACACAACACTTGAACACAGAAGGGTGTGGACATTTAAATAAGCTCCCCGATTAAATAACCTCCTTGATTCCATTAGCAACCTATCACAACTGCAACACTTGAACATAGAAGGGTGTGGACGTTTAAATAAGCTCCCTGATTTGTTTGGAAACCTCTCATAGCTGCAACACTTGAACATAGAAGGGTGTGGATGTTTAAATAAGCTCCTTGACTCCATTGACAACCTGTCACAGTTGCAACACTTGAACATGGTAGGGTGTATAGATTTAAATAGCCTCCCTGATTCATTGGCAACCTATCACAATTGCAGCACTTGAACATAGAAGGGTGTAAAATTTTAAATAACCTCCCTTATTCCATTGAAAATAGAATGTTAGGATGTGTTCCAGAGTGCTTCATTAATTCAAGTATTTTGAGAGTTTCCTTGCAAAATCCATTTTGTGCACATTTTGAAATAAATCATTTCTTTCATGCAATCAATCATTTTGTGCTTCATTAATTCAAAGAATTTCTGATTTTATTTTTAAATTATCAATTTATTAATGTTTGTAACTTGTAAATTATTTTCGTTTTTCGTAATAGTATTCTCTCAATCATTTGAATCTTATGTTTTATTGATATTGTTTTAGATATGTTTGTTTCTTTATCTCACTTGTTATGTAGGTCATTAGATATACTGAATCTCCTAGTCTTGAAGATATTTTTGAAACATTTAACATGATTGGACAAATAAAACAAACAATTCATAGTAAGGATCCTAACTTGAGATTGCATGAGAAGTATAATGGGCAGATTGTGATGGAATGGTGGAACACTAGGAACACTGAGAACTAATATTATAATAGGTGTTAAGTTGTCATTTTTTCTTTGAATGTAACTATCATATTTAGCTTACAATGTCTTGTGTATAGTGTAGATGAAGTAAATTGAAGTATTTTTACTATTAATTGTACATTGTAGTGAAGTGGATCTTGTAGTTTTGCAACACCCCTCTTCTAATTTGCCGAGTCATTTTTGTTGTTGAAACTAAATCCTATTTTTATGTGTTCTTGTATTGCTCAATCTCTGTATTTGAGTTTTTGTTGAAGATATTGGCATCCAATTAAACAATTTTAGAGGTTTTGATCAAGACATTCATGTGGCAGCCTCAATCAAATTCCCTACAAATATCTACACATAGGCCACATATCTCACTACTTGCACACATTATTTGGCCCAACCTCCTCAAAGCATCTCTAAGGATTTGGAATTGATAATCCATATCCTTGCAATGCCATGAGTAATCAACTACTCTAAGGAAGTAAGGGCCCTCTATACATGTGACCATTATGTTGATGAAATTGTATTCCTTCTATTTTATCTGGTGAAAGCTCTAAATTTTTGGTGAGTTTACCTTTTATAGTATCCACTCTCATATTTCAGAGGTTACAAATCAAGAGGATGAGTTTAGTGTGGTGAATAATCACTGCCCTAGTCTGAAAATAGGGTTTTATGAGTAAAGATGGAGGTTAGAGTCGAGGGTTTATAAAAATACCTTTAGAAGTGTACTTTTCATGGAATAATAAGGTTGTGCAGACCAAATAAAGAGTGATCCAAGTATTGGTTGTGAGAGTTTGGGTTTGGAGATAGAAGAAACTAAAGACCCCTGTGGTAGCCAAGGCCTAAAGAGGCATAATTCTGACTGAGACAGTCAGTTTTGAATCATTTGGTCCAAAGGACCTATACCCCACTTTGACATATGTTTTAACTAAGCCAAAAAGGTATCTAAAGGTGTGGTTATTTTTGGTTAAATGTGTTTATCCTAGGAGAAAAGCTCTGACAAACTATTTTGTAGACCTACAAGCTTTGCATTCAATTTATGAAGGAACTATGACCAAATGAGGAAACCAATGTTCTTGTGGTTTGTGATAAGTTGAATTATGTTGAGTTAACCCTAATGGAGAGGTCTCATGTTTAGAGTTGGTGTCTTGTTCCTTTTATAATAAAGTTTGTATTTGTAAAAGCTATTATAGCTCATTGAGGACAGTTTGGTGATGAGATGGTCTTGTACTGATATTTGAAGGAACCTAGTCTATTTTAGTCAATCATTTTCAAGTTGTTAAAGGTGGTTTGAAGGCTTGACGAAAGATTGGAACTCTGATTGTTGTGTGGATGTTTGATGGCTTAAGGAATTTTGTGTTTTGAGGAATAAATAATGAGTGAAAGATGAGTAAACAAACAAGGATGGTTTGTTGAAGATTGAGTTTGGTCAAACTAAGATTGTAGAAGGTATTTGTTTCTTCCTTTACTTGCATCAAAATATTCCTAAGCCTATATTCATATGTAACCTACAGGCAGCAAGAAAACACATCCACACAACCACCACAGGTTTAACTGACATCTTAATGATATAGTTTAGAGTGTCCTCGAGATAGCCAACATGGGAAAGAAGGTCAACCATGCACACATAATGATCAACTATAGGTGTAATGCAATACTGCTTACTCATGTGATTAAAGTATGCACAACCCTCATCCACTAAACCTCCATGGCTTCATGCACAAAGAATACAAACAAAGCTTACAATGTTAGGATATGTTTCAGAGTACTTCATTAATTCAAATATTTTGAGAGCACCCTTGCAAAATCCATTTTGTGCATATCCTGCAATTATTGCATTCCATGAGATGACATCTCTTTGAGGCATTCCATCAAAGAGTTCACATTCCTTCTGTACATTTCCACGTTTTGCATACATGTCTAATAGAGCATTTCCAACCATAATATCTGACAAAAATCCTCCATCCATTATGCTCTAATGGATGTTCATACCCTGCTCCAAAGCTCCCATTTTGGCATAGGCAGGGAGGATGCTAGCATAGGTTGTGGAATTTGGCTTCACACCTGCTAATTGCATTTGCTTGAAAGTTTCTAAAGCCTTTTCAGCAAATCCATTTTGTGCATATCCCGCAATCATTGTATTCCATGAGATGGCATCTCTTTCAGGAATTATATCAAACTGTTCACATGCCTTGTCTATGCTTCCAAATTTTGCATACATGTCTACTAGGGAAGTTGCAACTACAAGATCTGACAAAATTCCTCTATTATTTATGCTTTGATGGATGTTCATATCCTGTTCCAAAGCCCCCATTTTGGTGACTCCCCAAAATGCAGAGATCTAGTTCTTTCTCATGGTGCTCTCATGCCACTTCTTGCTCAATTGAATGAACATGCTAAGCTTTCAATGTTGAAAAATGCAACATGGGCAACCACAACCAGCGTTTGAACAAGTATATGAGTTCACCCATGTCTTTCCTTGTTTCAACTTGAATAATTTTTATAGTACTATTTGTTTCAAGCACTTGTTGAATTATGTTTTTCCCTCAGACAAAGCCTACTTTACCTGCTCTTGAGTGGCTTATTCATTCAAATGATGATGAAGTTCTAATAGATGCTTGTTGGGCTTTGTCTTATCTCTCAGATGGGACAAATGATAAAATTCAAGCTGTGATTGAGGCTGGTGTCTATCACAAGCTTGTTGATCTCCTACTGTAAGTGTAAATAGTTAGTTTGTTATGGTAGAGATAGGTGTTCTATTTCCCTTCAATGTTAAACAATATCTTGGATAATAATTTCCTATGCTAGTTATATATTGAATTGTAAGGCACCAAATATAATGGATGGTATGACTTAGATTAATCTGTTTGGCTCCATGTTTGGATTGTTATACATGTTTATAACATGCACAATTGCTTTGTTTTGGATATTTTGAAAAAAATGTATGTATGTTTATGTTTACCACCATCCCTCTCCATCTGTCCTTATATTAGCTCTCTGAACATCGGGAAATATTATAACTGGTGATTATTTGCAGACTCAGGTATAAGTTTATATTGACATTTTATTTAAATTTTCATATCAATAATTAATTATTCTTTTTGCAAGTGTATGATGTTTTCATTGTACTATTTCATTGACTTATGTTATGGTGTTTCATTTAGTTTCAGTACATAATCAACAATCAAGCACTTCCTTGCCTATTAGCTCTCCTAACCCATAATCACAAGAAGAGTATCAAGAAGGAAGCTTGCTGGACCATTTCAATCATAGTTGTAGGCAACAAAGAACAAATTCAGGTCTTTCTATTTGTTATCTAGACTAGAGAAGCATTTTTGTTGAATGGTGTGAAACTAAATTATTTTAAATCTTGATAATGTAATTGATTATGTCATCTCTGTACATCTGGATAATAACTTCATTTTTATATCAATATATATGCCCTTGTAAACAAAAATTCAAAGAGGTTATACCATTATATTGTTTTATTTGATAAGACTGTGCTAAAAGTATGAAGCCATAGATTTGTTTTGAACATTTTCATAATCAAAGTAGATTCTTGTCAAAAAATGTATTTTCACATCCTTTTAATATTCCCCTATCTTACTTGAGAGCCACCTATGAGGGAGTCCATGCCTTATTGTGTAGGCTTTGAAAGAAACATCGTCATGACTTAATCCTTTTCTTGACCGATAGTGTCTTTCCTTTCAAGATCACATGATATCTATCTATATCTATACTTCAAAATAAAATGCTTGATGCCACAACCTAAAGGTGAACTGATTTTTGCAATGGGAAATACATACAAAAACTGGAGTCATAATATTATTATCTTTGGAGGACTTATGTAAATGTTTCACAATCTATTGGTTTAATGCCATCCATGAGTTCATTAGATTTTCATTTGTATAATCTATGCAGATTTGCATGGGCATTGAGGTTGGTTGGTTTCTGAACTACTTTGATAGAATCACCTTTTTTATGCACTTCAACCCATTTGGAGCATTCTGGTTTCTGCATTGGTTGTAACTGGCGATGTTCTTGTTTCCTCTATAGAGAGAATTTTGCATTCTAATATTGAGAAAAGACCTCATATTCCAGGGTGCTGATCTCACTGGTGCCAACTTATCAAGTGCTAATCTTGAAGGAGCCAATTTGAAGGTATGAGATATGACAAAAAAGCTATATTTTTTTGTATATATTTCATTAAATATTAATTGATATTCTAAGTTTCTGGTTCTAGTATGGGATCAGGTGTGGGTATAGGGTTCAGGTATGCTAGTACAACACTTTTTTTTCTTGGGTACAGTATGGCTGGGTACAATTGTATTATATATATAATACATAATTGAAAATTTATTTGATATATCATATAATAATAATAACATTTGAATCTATGATAGTATGATACTTCATCATTGATCAATGGTAGTGATAAAGATAATATTAACTATCAATTTATAGTTCAAAATTTTAATATTATGTCATATATGTTCAAGACTCCAAAGTCAAGATTCAAAAGAAAATAATTCCAGTTACAAAATGTGAAAATAATATAGTAGAATATTTGTATTTTGGTCTTCATTCTTCTATCAAAATAATCTAGATCAAAGTAATCGCTTGGTTCAACATGATTTGAACCACGCGCTAATGCAGTGCCACTTCCACTGGGTACATTATGTGTAGGAACCTCATCATCTTCTGCACTTTGAAAAACTCTACAATAGATGCATCCAAGTTGGCACATTGAGGGGTTAGATCCCAATTTTTTGTTGCCCTTTCCTTGTAGTCATCTTCCTTATGTGATAGGAGATGCAAGTTGGAATGGATATAGATAAAGTCTTCTATTTTTTTGTAGCCAATGATTGAGTGGATAAAGGAGCATATACTTCAATTATGCTCAACCGAAGAACTTGCAACCCCTTGACTGAACAGGTAACATCCTTGTTTCCATAAAACATGTAATAAATATGTTCTTTCTTTTTTAACATATATATCCTATCTTTATTTTGTAATATACCTATCCTATTAAGAAAATGTCCTCTAATCAGGTTATTAATTTGTCCAAATTCAAAAATGATTACTGGATTTTGCTCATGAATATGTTATTTTGTATAGGAATTCGTAGCAATGGATTCTATGGAAATAGAGTTCACATGCATACATGTAGCTTGTGATGATTTTCTGATTGTTTCTGAGTTGTTTGCACCTGCTATGGTTCTGTATAACAAACTTAGTACTAATTTTAGGTTTTAGCTTAATAATAACAGGAAAATAGCCATAACAACCATTCTATTGAAAAGGAATAATTAAATCTCTCATTGTAAGCTCATGTGAGGCTTACCATGTATAGTTACAATGATATATGTCTCCTCTCTACAACATCAGTCACCATGACTAAAGCTCGTTGAAACTCTACCACATAATCTTCCACTAAACCATGCTGCCTCAAATGTGTCAACTCTCTCAAATACACCTTCAAATCCTTCCTATCAAACCTATCTATAAGCCTCTGTGAAATCACCATATGTCACATCACTATGATGTCTCGGTGTGATTACCCCATGATGTCACCACTCATGTGTTGTACCATCCAAATGAAGAATATTGAACTCAATAGCTTCATCTTCTATCATAGGGCTGAGTGAAAAATGTGTGTCTAGTTTTTGGACCCAAACCCATGCAATGACCTTCCCAAGCCATCAAAAGTTAGGAGAGTCAACTTACTCATCCTATGCTGCAAATCTCTATTAAATTGTTGCATAGGTTGTCTTCCTAATGATCCATTTCTAGCATTATAGAATTGTACGAATGGGATTTGATGTCTAACATCCAGATCAAGTGTTGAATATGCATCTATGCAGACATTAAAACCATTTTATGTTCGATTCAAATCTTCCTCTTCTTGTGTCAAATCAACTCTAGGCAAGAATGTAGGTTGTTTGGGTCTGGGTGTTGATCCAGTTGGAGCCCTAATATTATGCATATGATTTTCAAACCCATTATAATTTGAATTACTACCTTCTACTCCATTATTGTGTGTAGATCTGATGGAATTGCTAGAATTATTCATGTTCTACAACATTTGGAGGAGTATTTGTGTTGTTTTCTCCTACTATTTTTCCATTTTTTACTTCCTTTGTGCTATTGTTGTACATGCATGAAAGCTCTCCATTCCTCATCCCAATTTGACATATTCTTAACTTTGCCTCTGATTCAAGACCCTAACTGCTATGACTTAGCTTCTAGTTTTCGTCTCTCCCTCTAAGGCCCATTGATCCCTCTGGATTAGTTGCATACACAAAACACACCCAACAAGCTGACAAATCTACTAGCTCTCATACCAGCGTAAAATACCTAGGGTTTTATTAGTTGTTTCAACACTTGCAGATTACTGGTTTATTGTTAAAACTAACATCATAACCAATAAATTAATAACAACAGTTCATTATAATTCAATGAACTAGAAATATGTGCAAATAAGGTTGTAGACACAGAGCAAAGTATAGTGATAGAATATCTTACATGAAAAAAATATGATTCACAACTGCTTCTAGTAAAGATTTAAACATGGTTTGTTACAGTTCTTACAACGTGCTGATATATAGCCACTTAGGTAGGTAAAATAATAGTAGAAGGCCTACTAGATGGATGAGATCAGACTAGGGTTTAATGAGATACCTAGCAATCTGAAAATAGAAGCTTCTTGAGTGATCTGATCACTGGCAGAGTTGTTTATAGAGGTTAATTCTTGAAATCTAGTCTCTTGTGGTTGCTTAATGGTTGTTTCTCTCCTTACAAAGTTCCTAGTTGGGCACATTAGGGGTAAAACACCTGATTTGGCACCAGAACTGTCAAATTACTTGGGACCACACCTCTAAAAAATGAGTGATATCTATCTTGTGTGGAAAAAATGGTGAATGCAGTGTTGGTTATGGTTCCCCCACGGTTTCAATGCTGATTCTAGGCACTAGGTGATCTGAGATGAATCTGCCACACTCTATTCCTCTCAATCTTCCACTTGCAAGCATAACATCATGTGAGGCTTACCATGTACAATTAGTCAATTTTTCAGGGGAACCTTTCCACAAACCTATTGGTTATTAAAATTAAAAACTATCAAAACAAGCTCCAGTTTTCCAAATGTTTGATAGACTAATAAATTATCAAGCAACTATCTTCCTTGATCTTCTAAAGTGTACAAGATAAAGCTTAGTTTTCTAGGTCAAGGAAGTGGCAAAACATAGATTTTGTGGTTTCATGTCATTTTTCTAATGCATATAGAAGTTTCAGGGATTTTTTATGTGCAATTTACTGTAGTTTTGTTCAGATATAGGTGCCAATTTCATGGCAGAGCATGTGCCATGAACACTAATTTTCAATATTCTGGAGATTTCCTATTTTTGACCAAGTTCCTTATTAAACACAATTTGATATGTGTTTATGATGATTGACTAGATTCCCTAATGGTATAGTTTCTTCCCAGGTTTATAATCAAAGAAATTCATGCCAAATGTATATAGAGACACAAATTTGATAACTGCTAGGCTAATTCAAGAAATTGTGCTTTATGCAATTCCAATGGAAGAGTCTGGGAAGGTTCCAAAATATTATTTCATTCAAGTGATTTGATCTTGTTTGTTTGATGATTGGATAATGGTCCCATAATCTTAGTAGACTGGCATGGTGGGTTCAATATACATATATTGATCTTCCAAAAAGGTCTCTATTGTTAGCATGGGCATCTCTAACATGGAGCCTAATAGCAATCAGGAGCACCATTCAACCTCACTTAGACAAATTTCACCAAAAATAGGCTTCAATCTCTCAATTCCTTCAATCCTCAAGAACTCTAAAAGTTGAGAATTTGGTGTCTGGAACATAGATCTCTTCATGAAATGCATGGAGCCAGCTAAGAAGTGTTTACAAGATGTGAAAATGGCTTGCTTGTATCCTTTAAGAAGATGAAACATAAACCCTAACAACCAGTGCGACAAAAGATATCAAGCAAGACTTCATCGGAGAAACATTTGCACATCATTGGGAATCATTGTGTGGTCTCTCTGATATGGAAAAACACAAAAGAGCACATGATTGAAGATTCTATCAAAGGGAGAAATGAATATCGGCGGGACAAAAAGCTCAATTCCTCCAATACTCCAATAATAGGCACATAATTCATCGGTGAGAGAAGTAAATTTCGATGGGACAAAAAGATCAATCCCTCCGATACTCCGATAAAACTTAGGCACACAATTCATCGGCGGGAGAAGTAAATTTTGATGGGGCAAAAAACTCAATTCCACCGATACTCCGATAATACAAACAAAGCTTACAATGTTATGATATCTTTTAGGGTGCTTCATTAATTCAAATATTTTGAGAGAATCCTTGCAAAATCCATTTTGTGCATATCCTACAATTATTGCATTCCATGAGATGACATCTCTTTGAGGAATTCCATCAAAGAGTTCACGTGCCTTGTGTACATTTCAACATTTTGCATACATGTCTAACAGAGCATTTCCAACCATAATATTTGACAAATATCCCCCATCTATTATGCTCTAATGGATGTTCATACCCTGCTCCAAAGCTCCCATTTTGGCATAGGCAAGGAGGATGTTGGCATAGGTTGTGGAATTTGGCTTCACACCTACTATTTGCATTTTCTTGAAAGTTTCTAAAGCCTTTTCATCCAATCATTGCAAAAATAAAGTAAATTGTAGCCAGTCTGTTATCCGATAATCATTAATGAAGACTTGGAACCTGTCATTCACTGAGAGGTTTGTTTCCTTAATGTTGAAAAAATAAAGTGAAAAATAATAAAAGCTCCCCTCATGCACAGGGTCAAGTGAGTATGGGAGTAGCAAGTTTCCGACTAGTTCCGTTGTAATGGTTGTCTATAATACGGCTACAGGTAGTTGGTTCGCCAAGCCTTTCCCAAAAGTGTCTACCCCTGTACTGATCTTATCAAATGTCGGTGATGTATATAACAACCAGAAGTGATTAAAGTCATCTTGTGGGTAACTAAAATTGTAATAACACACAATCATAAAATAGTCAATGTAGATAGAGAGATTAATTATTCAATTATTTAGAAACTCGTCTTTGAGGAATTCCATCAAAGAGTTCACGTGCCTTGTGTATGTTTCCACATTTTGCATACATGTCTAATAGAGCATTTCCAACAATAATATCTTGGCATTTAGGAGCAATTGTGAAGGAGAAAGTCAATCTTGGCATTTAGGAGGATTCCTTGTACAAATAATCCCAACAACATTCTCACTCATATATAAATTAGTCTAATAGAACTCAACTAGGTAATTATTTGTCTATATTTTATCATTTAATAAAGATTAGATGTTTATGATTTTGCGTTGCCAATGCTCAAGGCTTACATGCTTGCACTCATTTTTTTAGAATTCCCAACTTTGAACCACAAACAACAATAATGCTTTCAAAGCTATCACCATAGATTACCACTCCCAATATGTGTTATCATAGTGGTAACACCTAAAATGAATGTTTTCCCATTGACCTAGAAAACTCTCCAACCATAGATGAGAGAAGGGGTTTCCACTGCTATATATAATATTTCTTGTTTTTGAATGTAAAACCTCAATTCTATCACCTATGTGCATAAGGAAAGAGGATTTTCCCTACTTGAATGACATGCTAGATCATTGATTAAATCAAGATCCTATTTAAATTTTGTAAGGAAATCAAGGAGCGCATCTAGTGAAAACTCCATGTAGTAGTGCCTTCGGTAACCTTCATTTTCAATTAGGTTGCCTCAAAGACACAAACAACTATGTCCAAATGCGGAACAGACACAGTTCATTTCCTACATTGATCCATCCAAGAGAAACACATGTAAATTCAACAACAAGCATTAACAAATTCTACTACATGAACCAATAGGCATGAAAGATGAAACAAAAAACCAGAACACAAAGATTTACGTGGGGAAAATACTTTCGGATAAAAAACCCCACACTCCAAAGATCGAGCCATTGTATTATTCAGCAATAGGAAGTTACAATACAGTTTCAGGCTCTTAGCCTTTCAGAGATTACATCTTGTTCATTCTGGATACAACTGGTAGCAAACTATTCCTGAGAGATCAACTAAAGCAATCAGGATCATGATAGATTCCAACAGCTTGACTCTGCCTCTCAATCCTTTGCTTCAACCTCATGGCTTCAGCCTTTCGGCCAGCCACTTGGTCCTTACTCTAAAGTTCTCTCTCTCTGTTCCGGCCTCAAGGCCCTGACCATCCAACCAGCCTCTCGGCCTCCCCTATCGTCAGCTGTTCAGCCTCTTCCTTCTCATCTGATTCAGCTCTAAGAAATGGTTTGTTTCCAACTGTCGGATCACAACTGTCGAATCATCTAGCTCAGCAACGGTTCACATCCTGCTTTCTCTGATTTGTCCATATCGCACCACGTCGGATAATCTTTGTAGACATGTTAAAATTACATCATGCATAATCATATTCCATTCATCCAATAAATCAGGACTTTATTTAAATCAAATCCAAATCATACATTTTCCATCATTTTCTGATTTAAATAAATCAATTATCAAAGTCCAAAAGGTCAAATCAGCTAATCAGCATTAATCAGCATGATCATCATCTAATCCTAACCTAATGCTAATCCCATCCCACTTGCATTATCTAGATCTAGCCACTTGCACAATAAATCAATTTTATTGATTTATTAAAACACTCATTTTCCCTCAACAATGACAAGTCAAACAGGGCATTTATTGTTGTTTTTCCTTGTCCCCCTCTCAGCATTTATGGCAAAATTTGAATTCAAATTTTCCCCCTCTTGGGCACTCTTCCCAATCTTTCAATACATCAACTACTCACATGATGACAAGTCAAGTACTATTGGAAAATCTCATTGGCTCTTCAACAATCTTAGCATTTGAAATCTTCAAATAGAGGCTTCAACATTGAGAAACTCCTCCACAATTTCATCCAAAAAGCATATGCAAAGTTACTCTCCTTGAGAACTAATTTTGCTCATCATTTCCATCTTATCATCATCATCTAAGCTTATTTTATCAAGGGTTGGGAAAGGGTCACTAGCACATGTGACACCAATCCACTATAAGATGCTAGTTTGATTCATTAGAATGATGCATTTCTATGTTTTGCTTGTTTCTTTGACATCATTCTTGTGATTAGATGAATCTTATAGGGGATCTTTTGGTTTGTTTTGGTTTACTAACAATACTAATGGTTTTTTGTTTTTGATCCAATGCAGATTTAGGGTCCTACAATCTTCGCTAGAAGGAGGGCCTTGCATTTATATTTTGGCTTATCTTTGAAAGTCATTTGCTTCATTCTATTTTCTATCAAAAGAAACAGGAATTCTGTGATTACTTTCAATTGTTTTGACAGCCAACAATCTCTTTATTTATGGTTAATTCATAGAACGAAAAATACTGTTGTGTTAGAAAAAAAGAGGCACACTGTTAACATGTTTCATGCTTTCTCTATTTTCGACATAAAATCCCCTGTTTTCTGCTTCCTCTGTTTAAAATCCTTTGTTCATGTGTTTTTCGTAAGGGGGAATGAAAATCCATCTGCTATTTCAAAGCTCCCATACTGGCAGTAGGCACAGAGGATGCTAACAAAAGTTGGGGAGTCGGACTATACATCTGCCAGTTGCATTTTCATAAAAGTTTCAAAATTCCTTTGCAACGAAACCATTCTTGGCAGTTCTGGGATCATATCTATTCGAGTCATTTTGTCAAGCAGTTCGCGTGCCTTGTCTAATCTTCTGCATTTTGCATACTTGTCTACCAAAATCTGCGCCTATACTATTGTCATAAATTCATCCTATGCTTATTTTGTATTTATCGTGCACCACGAGACCACGTCTTGCATCCCGTTAACCAGTTCGCGTACTCTCAAGAAAAATGTCGACTTCATTAGTTGTAAGGTCTTATCACTGGTCCAATCTGTACTGTGCATCGCCTGAGTCCTAAGGCGAGTTCTTAAGAGGTATTCTATCATGCAATCCGCGTGTCTTGTCTATATTTTCACCGCTTGCAATTGCCAGAAAATTTCTAAACGCCCCTTGCAAATCTATTTTGTGCATATCACGCAATCATTGCATTCTCTGAGATGATATTTCTTTTGAGAAATTTTGTGAAAAAGTTCACATACCTTGTGTAAGCTTCTGTATTTTGCATGCATATCTCCCACGGCAGCTGCAGCTATAACATCTGTTTGGGCGCGGGCTGAAAGTATGATAACATAGGTTGTGGAATTTAGCTTTAAGCCTGCCATTTATCCTTGTCAATCATAGTGCCAGCAGGAAACACTGAACAATTCTGTGTTTTAGAGTTACCAGTCTTCATCATTTTTTATTTTTTTTAGCTTTTGTATCAAACTCGACTTTTTAGAGATACTATATCTGCTAGATGAACTGTCAATAGATGCATTATCAAAATCATCACTCTCAGAAGGTGTTGATGGTTGTGTAGATATACTCTCAAAGTCAGTTTCTGTGATAGTTTTCTCACGTGATAGAAACACTTCAACCGAGCATAGCAAACAAACCAGGCCCTGCGTATTCTAACATGAGCCGCTCGGCTTTCTCCTGTGACTTGGGACTCAAGCCTTTGCTGAGGTCCCGTGCTGTTGTTTTCCCAAGTGGTGCTTGGTAGTTCTGCAGCTCATATCATAAGCTTGCATTAACCCAACGCAAATAAACCAATTCCTCCACTTCACTAAATCGATTCAGTTGCAGCCCTTCAACTTGTTTCTTTATCTGGATGCTTTTATTGCATAATATAATGGTCATAGGGTGCGTTTGTTGTTTAATACCAGTCTGTATTAAACAACAATCCCAATATTGATATTTAAATTTTGTGGCAGGTTACTGACTCACAAGGGCGCAAAAATCCAGGTGAAGGCTTGAGCAAAGATACTTGCAGGAAGTTTCTCATGATGAAATCAAGGCAAAGAATAAGATTACAGCAGCCTTTAAAGAGAAAGGCGTGAATACCGAGTTCTTTTGGGGAATGACATTATCACTTTTGGCGCGTCAACTATTTACATTGATTTTAAAATTGCTCATGTGGCATTTATAACACGTCTCTTCCACCTGCCATATGCATTTAGTTTGAGAACTTTTCAGACACATCTTGCATTTACCCAATGCATTTATTTGAAAGTTTTCAAAAGAGTCTATTCGCTGTTTTTGGTCATATGCCTGCTAATAAATGTGATATCTTTTGAATCTTCAATTTCTGTGTGGACAAATTAAGCACTATTCATTTATTCGAATATATGCTTTGGATTTTGAAGGAACTGAAATTTTATAAAGTTTGTTGAAGAGCATTTAATTTGTACTCTATGGAAGTGAAAGGTTCATCCATCGCGAATATCACGCACATTAATGCAAACCTTGTTATGTTTATCTTGTGTAGTGAACAAAGTACACATTGACTTCATTTGCTTTCTTTTTTTGGATTATATTGTTAAGATTTGAATTGTTTTCAAATTTTAATCTATACTTTGGATTATATTAGGGTTGCATGACAAGTATAAATTTTGATAGAACTATAAGCTTCATTTGATTCTTTGAAACAAGTCTTGTTTCTAAGATTTTATGTTGTGTTGATAGGTACAAAAGGGAAACAAAGACTAACGAAGGAGGTACAAACAACGAAGGCGAAAAGCTTGCAAAGCAAAAGAGGAGGATTTTTGTTTGAAAACACAATGTGTTTTTTAACACTTTGATCAAAACTACTTCACAAAACGAAAACGAAAGGAGGGAAAGATTTTTTCTTTTCTTTGAAAACACAATGTGTTTTTTAACACTTTAAGTGTTTGATCAACACTTCACGAAATTGTTTTCCTTTTCGCTTT